>CAUYQG010151762.1:0-64186 GCA_963574415.1 Tarsius wallacei | reverse complement strand
TATACACAATGGAATATAATGCAGCCATAAAGAACAACAAATATATGGACTTGCAGCAACCTGGATGGATTTAGAGTCGATCATACTCAGTGATTTATCACAGAAACAAAGAACAGAGTTCCATATGTTCTCACTCATAAGAGGACCTTGAACAATTATAATGCTATAAGAAAGTGATTGGCAGTAATGGGAAACTGTTGGGGGGGGTGTGGGATTGGCAGTTGAGGGAAACTGCTAGGGGAGGGAGGGGCATACCTCATTAACAGGGGTACCTGCATGATCAATGTTTGTATACCTAACCCTGAACTGTACCCCACATCTTTATAATACAAATTTTAAAAAAAGAATATGGAAATGAAAGAAAACACCCCTCCCGCTGTCCCTTCCCCCCTCCCTCCTACCCTCCCTCTCTCCTTTCCTTCTATCCTTTCTTCCTGTGGGTATCTCCTTTTTTGTTTCTGCAGATTCTGAGACGTTCCCACCTACATATTTAAACAGCGAACCTAGACCAGAATTCAATGTCAAATGCCTACATAGCATTTTTCTCAATGAATCAAGACATGTAATGGATGTAATGACTATCATGAGTGGGGGGAGCCCAAGAAGTATGAGAGTTGAGCCCCTTACCTGTCACTTCACAAGTCAGTGTAACACTCTCTTTCTCTTTCACCTTTACATCTTCCAATGTATGTTCGCCCACAATATGAGGTGGTACTAGAAAAACAAAACAAAACAAAAATAAGTAACAACTTTACCAGCAGGGCTGCTATTTTATGTCATCTATATTTACATTTTTATTAAGGTATAACCTTCAAAACAAATCCCCAAATTCTGATTCATTATTTGATTGCTAGAATGTCATAATAATATTTTGATGAATTCTAGTTTTAAGATATAAAGATACATGACACGGAGTCAAGTTTAATGAATTTTGTTATAAAGTAAATCATAAAGTCTGGTTAAAATGTGTCAATAAACCAATAAGTAAGAACACTTATTAGACATTTATTTCTCTGACTATAATGCTAATATGCACTCCCATTAAACAATTTATTCAGCATCTCAGAATATAGTAGAACAATTGTGAACACATATAGGTATGACAACACCAAGCTGTTTTACCTTTGTTTCCAGAATGTATTTAAGCAAATTAGATTTTTTTCTAGATATTGCAAGTTATATAAGTACCTAATACTGAAAGTCTAAAGATTTTTCTTTCTTCACCAGCAGTATTTCTGACGACGCAAGCATATTGGCCAGCGTCTTCCATTCTGGTCTGCATCAGCCGTAACATCCTGCCTCCTGGAGAAGAAAATCATCAGATGACTTAAAAAGAAAACTGAAACTTGGTAAGTTGCCCAAATGATGCTCAATTTAGGTAAAGTTTTAATCAATATGCTTCAGGGGTCTTTAAAATGAATATATCAAGCTTTAAACAAATCAAATGTTTTAAACCTGTAGAAAACAGAATAGATAATTCAGAGGGATTTTTCTGGTTCAATGTATAAAAGAATAAATATAATACTAGGTGGCAACAGGCAAGAAATGGAGTTTCACAGAGAAAGTGATGTTCGACCATAATCTCAAAAGGTAAGCATATTTAAGTACATGAGCTGAGAGATGCTATTGTGAGTA
Source organism: Tarsius wallacei (assembly GCA_963574415.1). NCBI lineage: Eukaryota > Metazoa > Chordata > Mammalia > Primates > Tarsiidae > Tarsius > Tarsius wallacei. The sequence goes on along the minus strand of CAUYQG010151762.1, from coordinate 62,551 downwards.
TTGTGAGTAGAATATGAATGAGGAGATAAAAGGGAAAGCACATGTAAGAGACAAGGTTAGATGGAGTATGACCACATTCGGTGGGCCCTTCAATGCCATGCTAAAGAATTTAGACTCCATTGTGTTTTCTGAAGTCTATGAAAGTACACAGACTAACAAAAAAGGTCATGATTTATTTGTGCTTTAGAAAGACAGCTGTGATAAGATGTTTAAGATTTCCAGTCTGCCATTGAAATATAAATTGGGAATGTCAGAGATAGTTCTAGACCAGCAACCCAGATTTGGGTGACATCAATACAAAGGGGATAGATGAAACCATGAAGACTGACTAGTAGCTTTCAACTGAGTTTCATGGAATCCTAGAACTATTTATATCAAAGGTTATGGGGTCACTTCATGCATGCTGCCATTGTCTCTTTTTACATTTTGAATTTCTATGTAACATTTTGCTATAAGAAATATTCTTCATCCAAGAAGTGCATGTAGACTGAGCGAATCTCTAATATACTGAGGGCTGTAATTTGGAGAGAAACTCTAGTTAATGATAAAGGTAGAGGAGCCAGCAAATGAGACGAAACAAAACCCGCAGAGAACTAAGAGACACACTGAGAATAGAGTTCTGGAAATCATTTGAGGAGTAAAGTCAAAGAAAACAGTGTAACTCATTTCTTAGATTTTGTAACAATTTTCTAGCATCTGATATATTTTTTGCTTAGCACCCTGAATTCGAACTAAGAAAATGTAATGGTTAAACATGAAATGTTCATGTACATATTCACCTGGATCTGGTTTACCAGAGGTCGCCATCTGTTTTTTGTTTATTTAAACACAACTAGCTGACATTGGACGTTTTCTATTAGCAACATTCCCACCCTCAACCCACTAAAAAGTAAACTTAATAGTAACTTATTTGGACAAAGCAAATTACCTGAATCCAATCTTTTTCCCCAACTGAATTTAAGTAAACAAAGGCGAATACAGAAATTATCTAAACATGCTAAAAACAACAACAACAAAAAACCTTGTGTCAATTAGGAAAGAAGTCAAGCACTCACTGCTACTTCAGATTAATGAGACCAGTATGAGCCTAGTTGAGAGATATTAAAGCAAGAAAACTTTTATGAATCATTGCTGATTTTACAAACTTCAACTTCATAAGTCTTATGACCTTTCTTTTCTCTGTGTTCCTTGGACCTCTCACTTAATCCAGTGAAAAACAAAAATGGGTCTGACAGCAAGCTATACTTATATGGAGATGTTTCTTGTACCTATTAAGTTTTTATAACAGTTATCTGTTCTTGGCAGATCACTTCAGAACATTGATAGAGTCTTCACCAAAGGACTGCTTTCAGAAAAGCTGTATTTAAAGTCGCAGGAGGACCAGCCTTAGTGAAACAGAAGCGTGCAGGAGATCAAGGACCAAGCAAGTCATAAGCCATTCATTTGATTCTCATTTATCTATTGCACAAGACACATGCTCGGATCGTAAAACTGAATGACTCTTTTGGCAGCACCACAAGGTAAAATATTTTTAATGTGTTCACTCAGGGATCTTCAGCTGCTAGTCAAGCAAAACAAAGCTAAATAAAACCAAATACTAATCTTGTAAATCTGTAACAAGCCAGAGTATATCATTTTATCTTGCTTTTTTCATTTCCAGGAGCTCTGATGCAGTTACTATATTTAATAAGAGTTCTTACTTACTCAGCAATTGGACATTTTTTAAAAAGCCAAAAATATGAGTATAACTTTAAGCCAAGAAGATAATGTTTTCAGGTTTTTGGTAACCAAATTTTAATAAAATCTTTTTCATTGCTATGCACTTCCTAGACTTGGAGTCCTATAAAAATGAAAAGTAAGGTCACAGAAAAGTTTTCCAGGACAGGGAGACCACAAACTTCATCAGACTGTCTATGGCAATAACTACAAACAGGTACTGAATCCTTACCATAGCAGCAAGTACTGTGTTGACTGCTTTAGACACATGAACTCATTTCATCTTTACAAAAACTCTCAGAGGCAAATACTATTAACATCTTCACTTGATAAGTGATGCAGCTGAAGTTAGTAAAGTGACTAGCCTTAGGTCATAAATATACCATGCTAGGCAATAAATGTGGCTAATAGCAATGTACATTCTTCATCAAGATTCTATCATTTATAGACCAAGAAGCCAACCCTAGGAAAGAATCTTTTCTGAAAATGCCTTCAATAGTGGTAACTTAAACCTTGAACACGTTTAGGGCCAGAGAGTTTACTGCCACTTAAAGTAGCTCATCTTGACTTTAATCAAGTTAAATTTTTTTTTTTTGGTAAGTTGCTTATATTCAGACCCAAATCTGACCCTAAAATCTTCCAAACACTGCCATTACTTTTAACCTCTGGAACTAAACAACACCAACCTAATCCTTTCTATACCATGGCTCTTCAAATACTTAAATTTAATGCATTATATACCAAATAAACCACAAGGCTTATTTTTCTAGGTTAAATACAATGAGACATATTAATTATTTTTGCAATTATTTGCCTTCTTGGTTATTTTCTTTTGAAAATATTATCAATAAATCTTTCTTCTAGTCTTCCTAAGATTAGCTAAATCTAGGATACAATTTGATCTTTAACTTTTCTTATTAGAGAAAATATAGTTTATTAACATGGCAAAATATTGCATTTATTTTCTTGATAATCGCATTATACTATCAATGCATATTGAATAATTAACACAATCTAGGGTTTTTTCTTACTAAGAATTCTAAAGTTATGCCACACCATAATTTCATCATTGGTTTTGACTTGAAGTGTAGGGTGATTATGAACAAGCACAAACCTAGATAAAAGGCCATCACAAGTCTTATTTAACCTTCATCTTCTTCATCTTGTTAGTTTTAACTCCAAAGTTCCAACTTAAGGTGTGTTTGAATTTGGATACTTTCATTCAACATATTAGGCATTTTTTAAGTATCCAAGCTTTTTACTAACCACAAACCTGGCAAGATTATCTTCTTAGCCTGTATCCAAGACAGTACTAAAATGGGCCAAGTGCAGATTCCTGTGGCATGCCTCAAGAAATCTCACCACAATTCTATTGATACACAAATGACAAGCTATTCAGGTTTTTCTACATAATTATACAAGGAATAAGCTGAATATCTCTTTTACAATAAGGTCTTAGCTCATAAGAAAAGATTCCATTTTAGAAATATAAACATAATTGATTAGTCAAAAATAAGTTGAAGTACTTAGTTACAGGATATGTTATATAGCATGATTCACTACAGTCCCTGAATACAATTTTAGCATTTCCTTTAATTCTTCACTTTTCAAACTGGCAGGTATTCATTGTAGCATGAATGCCTCGATATGCCATGATTTAAATAATAGGTAAGTGCCAAGATTTATTTTTTAAAGGGTATAGAGATTTCCCCCATTTTCATATAGCTTCCTATGTTTTTCTATTTTTTCTTTATACGAATTATGAGTATAATAGTAAGCAGCTAAGTTAAAAACAACAGAAACAATAAGAACATGGAGATATTTTAAGCTTATTAAGAAGAAACTGTGACCACATAAAGCTAACAAGATTATCAGGCTCCCAGAATTTCTAGTACCTGAGAGAATCCTCACAGAATTGCTAAGACTGATGGGCCACCCATCTTTAAGCCAGGTTATTGAAGGTAGGGGAATTCCTGAAGCTTCACAAGTTAGGGACACGGAGTTCTTCTCCACCACACTGATATTTTCAAGTGCCCTGTGGTTTCCTATGATGCTTGGAGGGGCTGTAAGACAAAATCAAAAACAAGAAATGGAAAGGAATGTATTTTATATGTGTGTGTGTGTGTGTGTGTGTGTGTGTGTATATGTGTGTGTGTGTATATATATATACATATATATATACACACACATAGATATTGAATCCTTACCATAGCAGCAAGTACTGTGTTGACTGCTTTAGACACATGAACTCATTTCATCTTTACAAAAACTCTCAGAGGCAAATACTATTAACATCTTCACTTGATAAGTGATGCAGCTGAAGTTAGTAAAGCGACTAGCCTTAGATCATAAATATACCAGAACAATAAGAAACAATATATATATATATAGTTGTATCTGTGTGTATATGTATATATATATGTATATATATATAAAACTTTTAAATAAATGACTTTTATATATATTTATCTATAAATAAATGACTTTTAATACTCGAGGCCTTTATCTCCTATCCAAGGTTATACTCCTAGAGTACACTGTTAGATTGTATCAGTGTATCAGTGTATACTAGAGAGCCCTATTGAGTCTCTTTCTGCTTACCATGTACACTTAAGTCATATTTTCTGTCTGACATTCCTGCTACATTCATAGCAACACACACATAGCGGCCGGTGTCAGATACATGAATGTTCTTCAGCTGAAGAATACGACCTTCATCAAATATTTCTACTCCCCTTGCCTTGGCCAAGGGGCGTCCATCTCTCATCCAAGTGACTGTTGGTTGAGGAATACCCTGCACTTCACACTCCAAGGAAATACTCTTCCCTCGAGTCACAATAATTTCAGTAGGGTGGCTGCCACTGTTGGTTATTGTTGGTCGAACTGGAAGGAAAAGATAAAAAGAAACAAAATAGAAAAGAACCAAAAAGATGTTTGTTTTGAGTCTCACATAAGAATTTTATCAGCCAAATTCAATACTTTTTTTATGTTAAAATATTAACTACCAAGAAAAGACCCTAACTAACAGACATGGCATTAGTATATGAAGAGGTGGAGTTTCTTCTCCAATGTTTCTAGGTGGATTCATACCTCAAATAAAGCTATCAACACAGTAAGAAGAAAATAATGCTGTGTGTGCTAACTTCCTGCTTTTGAAAAGTTGTGCAAATATCTGTCCTCCTCGTACTAATTTTGAAATGGATATAGGAGTCCAGCTTACAACCCAAGTCTGTTACCAACTCCTTTTTTTTTTTTCTTCTACCTTCTACTACGGAAACTGAAAAAGCTAAGACTGTTTCTCAGTCTTCTTTGAAAACTGAGGTGACCACATGAATAAATTTAGGCCTATAAAATCCAAACAATGGTCTGCTGGGGAAAACTTTTTGCTCTCTTGGTAAAAGGGAAAGAATCCACCCCTTTCCCTCCTGCTTGCCTTCAATGTGAACTTTATACCACAGCTGCAGCAACCATCTTGAGACCACAAAGAAAGACCAGGAGAATCCCAGAGACCCTGTTGATATAATTAAGTTGCTGACCAACCCAGGGACTAACTTCGAACTTCAGACATATGTTAGAATATAAACCTCTACTTGTTTAAATCACTGATATCCAGTTTATTGTTCATTGCAGCTGAATTCAGTTAATAGATACTGATTCTAAGGACAAAAATTTGAACAATTCTAATACATATTTGTGTGGGAAGAAAAATGGACCAGTGTGAGTAATCCTGTGTTCTAGTGCACATTCTACAAGCCACATGACCTTAGCCAGATGGAAACCTCTCTGAGCTCAAATTTCCACATGTTCAAAAGTGAGACAATACTTGTGTCTTATATAACAGTTCATGTAAAGACTAATTGAGGCAGTGCAAATATTTAGGCACTCAAGATCTTATACAAGTTAAATATTCTTTAAAATACAATATTTTTACATGTTGTAAATATACCCTATGGTGCAACGCTACCCTTTCTCCCACCACATGTCCACTATTCTCCTCCCCCAACAAACTACAGCCACATTGATATGTCTGCCATTGGTAAGCTGGTAGAGTGGATAAATAAATAATGGCTAGAAAAAAGTAACTGCTCTCTGGTTACGTCAGCACAATTTAAATTAGTGGGTCATATGATAGTTATATTATAACCATACTACTTTGAATGAATATTAATGACATGGGAAAAAAGTAGAAGAGAAGGATGAAAAGATGGTTCTAAAAATTGTGTTAAAACCTGGATAATCAATAACTTACTGTAAACTTGTAGATTGTAGTCTTTCTTTGTGGTTCCAGCAACATTTGATGCCACACATGTATAGAGACCTGCATCAGATTTTTCAGCAATCGAAATCTGTAACTGCCTGCCTCCAGATAAAATTCTAACTCGTCCCACAGAATCAGCCAGTACTGGAAAGCCTGCAAAAAAAAAAAAAAAAAAAAAAAGAGGCAGAATATGAGGCAGAAATAAAATAAAATAAAGCATTTTGTATACATACTCTGATAAGTATTTATACTTATATACTTCCAGTTCAATAACAAAAATGCAAATGATCCTGTAAAATAATCCTGCCTTAGTGTGCAAAGTGAGGAAGGGCTAAAATTTAGATGAACTGAAAATTGAGATGATCTGTCTGATACTTAGTGGGCACAAATAAATAATTGTTGACAAATAAATTGAAAATCTGTTCAACTGCAGAATTCAATTTTAATATACATTGTAAAACTGTCACAAATACCGAAAAACATTGCCTTAGAAAACAGTTTTTAAATTTTATTTTAAAGAAAAAGTTTAGTTATTGAATGATGGATTCCTGATGATTATAGTTGCCCTATGATACACTTGATTTAAAAACAATCAATTAATGCAGAAAACTTACATTTTCTAGGGAGCAGTTAATAGTAACAAAAATGAAAATTTTCAGCTGGATAGTGTAGAAGAATTATGTGTTACACATGTAATACAAAGCAATTTTGCTGTCCAGCATTTAGTATACACACTCCAGGAATATTTGTTTATAAACTGACATATTTTCAAACAAAATACATAATCATAATATATATATATTTTTTAATAAATTTCAAAGATGAAAACTGACCTTTCTTCTTCCAAATGAGATTTGGGGGTGGAATACCACTTGATTCACACAATAGACTAATGAGATTCCCTTCAATGACTGTAAGTTGAGCAAGTTCATCAGAACCATAAATATTTGGGGGTACTGAAAAAAAGAAAAATACTATTTTTACACTCATTTTATGTACGAAATTTTCCTAACAGTTCAAATGCAAGAAAAAAGGTTTCTACTCAAATGACATAAGGAAAAATAAGTATCTGAGGGTGACATAACATATTAAAAGTCACCTGTAAGCTGTAGAATAAATAGCTAACAGCAGACTTCCCATTTTCACAAATAGAAATGTAATTATCAAAGTATTTGAATGCCTAAAAGAAGCTAAGTTATTATAGCTTAAACAACTAATAGCAGATTTCCCATTTTCACAGATAAGAAATTTAATTATCAAAGTATTCAAATGGCAAAACGTTATTATAGCTTATATATAGCTTATATATAATATAATAGCTCTTAAACAAATACAGTTAAATTAAGATAGCTTAATATGTTTTAAATGAACTTAAAGAAATATTTTTTTTTAAAGGTGAATATGCTGGAAACAGGAGCAGTTTTAGCAGATAACCATAGCTGAGTCAAAAATTGTGATTATTCATTAGAATTAACTGAATTAGTAGTAAGCAGTAACATTTCAAGTGAGACTAGCTTTTCTCCCTAATAAACATAGTGATCCCATCTCTCACTACACAGTGCATGTGTTCTCTCCCTCCCTCCCTCCCCACCTCTCTTTCATAACAGAGTTTATATACATAGTCTAGCCTTTTGACTTATGTTGAACTGACCAACCCACCACTAGTTCCTAGAGAAGGCCCAATCATTACAATATCCTGGCTATGGAAGCTAACAGGTATGTTCCTCAGGCAGGTGAGGAGATCATTCAACATCATAATCATAAGGTAGTTGAACTAAAGTTGTTTTTTAATTAGATATATGACTGATACTCAAGGCAGTTCAGCATCACCTAAATGTACAAATTATTGTCCATCTTTGTATTATTATAACCAGTTTTAGTTACATGATTGAATGTCATTTCAAGAAGTGACACAAAGAATAAAAGGTTAAACCCACAGGCTGCATCATTTGCTTTACAGGAGCTGATTACACTTACCCCAAATGTTGACATTATAGTTTTTCTCAGTTTTTCCAGCAACATTTGTTGCTTCACAAGTGTAGCGACCAGTGTCTTGAACCTGAGCATCTTCAATCTGAAAATAAAATTATGACTCAAAATCACAGTTTCTATTTCACAACTGTGTTTTTTTGTTGTTGTTAACACTAAGTGTTATCTCCTATTTTTCATTTTTATTCTGAAGAGTTTCAAACATATAAAGTAGAAATAAAAGACGATGAATGGCCATTTGCCCATCACCCACATTCAACACTTAACAAGAGTCAACGGTTTTTATCTATGTCATACCTTATTTTATTCTGGTTTGTATTAGTGGTTGAAGGTCTTGAAAGGCTTTTTACATACAATTAAGATAAAATAGTAAAACAAATTTACAGTTTCTGATAAAGCTATTTAGGACTTTAAAATATGCAATCCTTATCTATCCAGGAAAGTGTTTAATAAAATAGCACTATTATTATTGGTTTATTATGTATATCTTTCCCTCATGATGGTTTGTAGGTTTCTTTAAGCCAAGTATTATATTCAATTAGCCTCAGTCTCCTAGTACCCAGTTTGATGCTTGGCTGATCACTGAATAGTGGTAATTATTTTTCATGTATTTATGTGCAACATAAGTATTCACTTGATCGTTCATTCATTGCCCATTCAGTAGTTATTAAGAACCTTGTACTAGGTATTGCAGGCAGAATATATAAAGAAATACAATGTAACATATAGTTTTGAATTTAAGTTTACAATTTAGTTAAGAATATAAAGCATGAAAACATAAAAATGAGTTTAATAATAAGGTACAAACAATAACACAGGATTAATACAAAAGACAGAGCAAACAGTATGTGACTTACTGATAAATAAGTTTGCAATCAATAATTTCTAAAACATTCAAAAGAAGGAGAATCACTGGAGTTGGAGTGATAATTGAAAGTATTTAGTATAGCAGGAGTACACAACAGTAACTCAATAAACACTAATCCATTGACGCGAGCAATAGAGCTGGAATTAGATCAAAGCACACATGTAGTGGAGAACCAAAGAATATTAGATCTGAAAGGATACTTAAAAATCCAACCTCTTCATTTTACAAACAAGGAAACTCAAATCAATTGAGAGATCTAAATTGCTCTAAGTCACATAGTTAAATGCAGACCCACTCAAATCTTGAGTTTCAGGGGCTTAAGGTTAGTAAGTACAGGCTTACACATCTCACACAAAGAGTTAGGGGGTTAGAATAGAGAGGAAGGGCTAATATTTATTAAATGCCTAGTATATGCCAGGCAAAATAAAATGGTAAGATTCTATTACTTGGTCTAGGTTAACGATGCATACGAATGACGTGTGAATTGTAGTGGGTAACATAGTTTTAGCTGACCAATTAGGTTTGAGTTCTGCAGAAGTTTTCATCTTATGGGTCTTTTCCCTACCCTCTCAATGGAACCTGTACATTCCATGGCGCCTGGCTTGGTTCCATGGTGGAGATAATGGACCCCAGGATTTCTTCACCATCACCTGAAGAAACAAACTTCTATACTCACTGAGATTTGCTTTCATACAATAATGTCCTCTTTCATTCAGTCAGAGCTAAGGTTTGAAAATTTTACCAGATGGTTTCTAGAATGCTGGGCACTGCCTCTGAGCATAGACAGTACTTTTTCTTTTTTTGATATGTAGCTAAGTGGCTTATTCCACTTATTTTCATCAGTGATTCTGGTATCTCCTCTCTCTCCTAGCCCCATTGATACAGGATCATAATTCCCAAGGTCTCTATCCTTTGTTTCTGGCATATACCTTCATGCTTCCTCTCTCTCACCTCATGCTTCTGTCCTCTTTGGAAAAGTTGCCCTGCTTACTGCCTGTTACCTATATCTCAAGGCTCTTCTTTTATCAGTACTAACCTTCCTTTACCACGAGGCTAAGTGGTGGTTACTAGCAGGGGTTCAGAAGCTATATTCCCCACGTTCTAATCCAATTTCTGCTCCTTAGTAACTCTGGGAAAATTACTTAGCCACTCTTCTACTTTTTCAGTTATTAAGGGGATTTTATAAATATTCAATGGTCTTTTGTCTCCCAAATACTAATTTGTTAGGCTAGCTTTCAGTTTCAGCTATTTCACTCAAATCAATCTTTTCAATCTTATTTTCAAATATTTATTTTGCTAAATTCTCTGTTACGGCCAAACTAGCCTGCTTGCTTCTCTTAATCAGGTCTTTGTCTCATTCACCCTTAAAATACTATGTAATCTTCTGAGACTTTTCTGGGCAACCAGAGCCCCACTTTTTGCTATCCCCCCCACAAATGTACTGTCTGCACTATTCATGCGGAAATTGACTCAGAATTACAGCACTTATTACATCTTCCAGCTGAACCATTAGTTAATTTTTAATATATTTATGTGAAATCGGAAGGCATCAAAGACATGAAATGTATTATACTACAGGCCAGGTGCGGTGGCTCATGCCTATAATTCCAGCACTTTGGGAAGCCAAGGTCAGAAGATTGCCTGAGCCCACGGGTTCGAGACCAGTCTGGGAAATTTGGTGAGACCTCATCTCTACAATAAATCAAAAAATTAGCCAGGCATGGTAGCATATGCCTGTAGCTCCAGCTACTCAGAAAGCTGAGCAGAAGGAATGCCTGAGCCCAGCTGGTTGAGGCTGAGGTGTCCGGGAGCTTGCCACTGCACTCCAGCCTGGGCAACGGAGAGAGACTCTGACTCAAAAAAAAAAAAAAAAAAGAAATGTGTTATACTTTTTTGCAGCCTTATCCAGAGTACCTAAAATAGGTATTTGCTGATTGGTTGAATGACTGAAGATGAGGCATTCCTTAGAATATTTCTATATTTTCCTGGAAGCATTTTTTTGAGATGGCTTCTGGATCTGGATAGACAATAAATATTTAAGTCTAACTAAGCATAAATTTAAAAATATTATAAACCTTATAAACCTCATCAATGAAAGGGTTCCTAGAATTTTGTAAGATGAAATTAGTACAACCCTTGTAAAAGACAGCCAAGTTTAATAATAATTCTGAAACCATGAGCTAGCTTATAAATAATATAAGACAAAATAAATGAATCTATACCCTTACCTTTAATACACTTCCATTTTCAGAGATATTGAGGCCTGGTTTCTTCAGCAAAGGACGACCATCTTTTAACCAAGTGAGAGTAGGTGGGGGAATAGCATCACTTTGACACAGTAACTCCACAGCTTGGCTAATGAGGACAGAGACGTTCTGTTCTTCTCCCATAATATTTGGTGGAACTAAGAGAAAGATTGGGTTTCTTTCAGGATAAAACAGGCCAGCACACTGTTTATCTTCATCACTCATCAAGACATATACTGAACCAATTATTTTATTGGTTCTTTTAACATGTAGGATCACAATCATTCTAACCTACCTTCTTTACATCATTTGGGTCAGAATCAAGTATTAATAAACCATTCATTAGTGTATCCCTGTTGAACAAAAATAGTTCTCACTAACTTCATTAAAATATGTTTAGAACTGTAATTTCTTACCAAATGCTCAATTAAGAAACTTCTAGAACTAGATGTTACTGCTTAAGGTTTGCAAAGTAATAAATCATGAAATATTTTGGAAACAACAATGAATTAAAAGCAAATACGCTTTCAATATTTATGTTTAATTTTTTTTTTTTTTTGAGTTGGAGTCTCACTCTGTCGCCCAGACTGGAGTGCAGTGGCCGCTCCCAGCCACCGCAGCTTCGACCTGCTGGGCTCCGATGATCCTTCCGCCTCAGCCTTCCAAGTAGCTGGAACTACAGGTGTGTGCTACCACGCCCGGCTAAATTTTTGATTTGTTGTAGAGATGAGGCCTCGTCTAGTTGTCCAGGCGCGTCTCGAACCCACGAGCTCAGGCAATCCACTCACCTCAGCCTCCCAAGGCGCGGGATTACAGGCTGAGCCACCGAGCCCGGCTATGTTTAATTTTTGCAAAAGAAATATATTTCATAGTCACAGAGGCAAAATTAAAAAATAGACTTGGAGAAGATCATAGCGCTCATTCGGTGCCACTTCACAGTGCAAAACATAAAATGGCTGACAAATAAGTCTGTACAAAATAATATGACTAATTGATGGCAGAGCTAGGAGCCTTCTGACTTGCAGTTTAGTGCTCTTTTTGGTTTCCCATGGTACCTTGTCAACTTTCTATGGAATAAAGGCCATATGGAATAAGTGACACAATAAAAAACAAACCAAATCAATGGCCAGCTGTACAACATACAACTACATAAAAAGAGGAAATGAGTTCAAATCTTAATCAGATTAAAATTAGAATTCTTTGACCATAAGGTTTGTCAGATGCTGAAATGTGTTTTTGGAGAAGTTCAAGGAATCTCCATCCCTTGGGTGTATTAAACAATAGAATAAACAATAATTTGTCTTAGATGGTTTAGGTACAGTCCTGCCAAGAATGACAGGGTGGGCTCTATAACTTCTTAAGGACTCTTTCAAGCCTGTATACATAATAATTCAGAAAACACAAACTAATGATGAAATCAGGCCTGTTATTAAAGGGCCACTTTGAAAAAGCACAAAGGGGAATTTACTTGGTCATTTCTCACTAAATTGCATAATTATTCAAGTTTGTAGGAAACTTACCATATTTGTAGTTTTTTGTTTTTAAACAAGAAAGGTTAAGTTGCACCAAAATGAATCCTAAGGGGCTTTGAAAATTTGGCAAAAATAAGATTGCCTTTGGTAAGAAATATTATCATCATGTATTAGCCATTGTTTCAGGCTTGATACCTCAGCATGTTGTAAGATAGCAGTAGACTTTAGCTGCAGTAGTAGTATTGTGTTTTTGTAACCATGAGATTTCTCTGCTACTATGTCTGCTACAGAGGGAACGGGATGTGAACGAAAGGGCACTTTCACGTGTGGTTTCAGAGTGCAGGACTTATGTTGAACCCAAAGAAACAGGCGCTAAAGGAAGAAATACCCTGCACAATGGTTGTGATAGACCAATGGAGCATTTATGCAGAGATTCATGATGTTCTTTCTGCTAAATTTAATTGCACACACAGACATCTGGCTCTCGATAAGGTTAAAGTGTCTGTGGGGTACAGAAAACAGTGGGATTGTTTTTGATATGTGACACATTAGATAAAAGATACAGAATTTAGTCTGTCTGCGATTAAAACTGCTATAAAAATAGCACATTAAGCCTAATTAGTCCCACTACAATGAAAACAGATAGATTCACAAATCTTACTTAGAACAGGAATCCCTAACTAGGGCTTCACAGCTTGGAAGAAATTTCAGGTAAAGTTTAATCTCTTTGGATAAAAAAAGTACCATAACTGTATGAAAAATATGTTTATCTTAGATTATTTGTTAAATTTACAAAACAGCATGAGTTCTTTATGACTGTTTACGGAAGTACAAGTCAGAAACCATTCAAAACTGCAGACTACTAATTTATTTCCAAATATTTTCCCCTAAGTTACTTTTCTTTATGGCTAAATGAGTTGAATCAAGTTCAAAAGGAAACCACATTTTTAAAACTGAGATAAAAATACAAAAACAATATTTGTTTAGGGGACAGAAATTAAAGCAAATCTAGTTACAGCCAGGGATATGTATTACAGAAACACATCTATTTTTTCTGTCGTGTCTCCCATTTCCAATTTTTTCTTGTTTAGGCTAAGAAGAAAACACAGTTCTACCCTTTAGATCCTCAGCTTCCTTAGATGTTATCCCTATTTTGCTTTGTGGTGGCGTTGCTTAGGAAAGAGTGTATTCTGGACCTGTTTCTCATCCTACGCATTATACTTGTAAAATCTAATTTCCGAATTGCCATAGAATTATACTTGCCAGGATGCTGAAGAATGTATAATCTCCAAGAAAATTCTCTGAGCTTAAGTTTAAAGAAAAGGTACTATAAGAATCCAAATCTTTTAAAAACTCAGTTCTCTTGTTTCAGTGTCTCAAGATGTGGCAAAACATACTCTAAATTTACAACAGGAAGAACATTTTTTAGTGAACTACTCCTGTGACTACAGGGAAAGCTAGTTTACCCACTGTCTACGTCTCCTGCCTTTCCCATCTACAATGCAAATCTAAAGTTGGTTTACCTCTGGGGATTGAGAGTCATTAGGCTCCAATTACACACCAAGTGGCCAGGGTTATTACTTAAATATAGAAACATAATTTATGGAAATAACATTAATAGTGGAGCATAGATTGGAAACTGATTTTAGATTAAAAATCCATCTTAATTTTACATTTTTCAGTAGCTTGCTACATATACATTTCACATATTAAACATATATATACATTCTATAATATACATATCAGCTAGCCATTTGATATTCATACTAGAGGGAAGATTCTGATTTTCAGTCTAAAGAAATGGTATGAAAAGTATTTCAGCAAATGATAAAGAATGTGATGTATGTTTCTGTAATTTCTGGGAAATATCAACTCTTTATCATCTCCCAGGTCCACTCTTAACACTAGTCAATGTAGAAGTGTAAGGAGACAATCCCAGATTTTCAATGCTGACTAAAACCGAATCAATATTGCAGACAATCTCTTCTTGCTTGCTAATAACTGAAGAAGCTATTGTGAAACATATTTATAGTGATTGATTAATCATTCTCAAAGGATATTTGAAAATGGAAGCCTTCTAGTTCTTCATAAAGCATAAAAGTGGTCCAACTCAGGGAAGGAGTTAGAATTCCTGGGGTAGGGCATTATAGACCTATCTGTTATCTCAGACACATCAGCAAATCTTGAGGCAGGATATAGACCCATGTCAATTGCATCAATAACGGAAGAGAAAGAGAAGAGAGATATATTTGGAAGTGTACTGATGCTACCTGGAACTTTTTACTTTAATTAGATATGTATAATATCCAAGTTGTAACCAGGGGCCTTTTTACTAAAAAAAAAAAAAATGACTTAATATATGTTATTTTGATCATTACATTTGCTTTGGCAGAATTATAAAGAGAAGCCATCATGGTCCACATAGTCTGGAGCTAATTAAAGAAAAAAAGTAGCATATTTCAAATAGGAGCGAATTATTTGGAAGTGAGCTATGACATCAAGGAGGAGGCCTGCATTCTGAATGAAACAGAAATTCTTCAAGAGGTCATAAAGAAATAATTTCATTATTCCATGAACTAAGGGATATAATGCAAATAAGACACTGATAAAAGTCTTAAAGAATTCTTATTATAAAGGCATAGTGGAATGTAGACTGATATGTACAATATATTAATATAAGTCAATTAGGCTCAGCTTTGCTCTGGGGGACTTCTGCTCTTATGGAATCAGACATTCCCTTTTGTTCTATATGGCTGCATGGTGGGTAAAAAAAAACTTGAATTTTGTCTGAATGTATATTGAATTTAACTTTTTGCTTCTCAAATAATCTTTAATTAATACAGTATTTTCACAAAACATCAATTGTAAATATAAATAAAAAGTAATGAAATCACAACTTTGAGTAGAATGGATGAATGAAGAGAGCTACTTGTATAGATACTTGCTTCAGTGAGAAGATTATGCCTTCCAAATTGCAGAACTGCTATCCGTAGTCGTGCTTTTCAGAGCGTTCTATAAAACCAACACCCTGCATGCTGGATGTATATATTTTAACTTCTTAGAACTTTAAAAAAGGAAAATCAGTCAAGTCAAAGACAAAGAATTTGATTCAAATTGATCCTATAAGACTTTTATTATTCATCGTTCTTTGTGGTCAACAGCTTCCCTTAATTTCTTCAATGATTTTGGGACCTAAATATGTCTATATCGGAGTAGAAATAGTTACTAAAATGTCTCACCATATACTCTGAGGTCAATGTCCCTTTGTTTCTCCCCTGCAGCATTCACTGCCACGCAGGTGTACCTTCCCGTATCACTGATTTGTGCACTGGTCAGTGCTAGGATGCGACCCCCAGAGAGAACCTATTAAAGATAAGAAATTTAAATAACCAATGTGCCTCTTTTGAGGCATATTAGACAATAAATGTCTAAAAATATTTAGACAACAAATGTTTAAAGTAAATGATCAAAATATAACACCTACAAGTGAGGCAAGGGAACCCTTAGAAATGTAGAATTTTTAATAAATTGTCTAGAAATTCCAATTGTGCATGCATGGTATTTATGGTTGCATATATGTACTTTTAAAAACATCTGTTATCCCTTGTTATCCAGCTTTACTTATGTATAGTTCCTGTAGAAAATCATCCGGTAATAGATTTCACCAGATTTTTTTCTCTTATTTGCTAAGGTTTATCAATTGACATTTTCCTTGAGGAGGATTTTTGCTTCTATTATAAAGTGGGCAACCATTATACAATCCCCTTCTCATCTTCTCAGTGGAAGAATGTGAGAAGCTAGAACCAAGCTTGGTAATATCCATTGAAAATAAGTCTTTATATACAGCATCAAATGAAGGTCAATTTCCTCCATACTTACTACACACAGAAAGAAACCCACTAGGTGAGAAAGATAAGTGGGAATACGAGGAGCTAATTCTCTTTCTAATTTTTCTTTGGGTTAACAAGTAAGAAGTTAATAATTAACAACAAAATAGTAGCCAAATTAATTAGCCATATTTATTTTCCTTTTATTTCATTGATTCAGTTGTGTTTCTAAAATACTGACATTAACTCTGGATCTTCTATGATCTCAAATTTGGAAAGCGTTGGATTTTTCAAGAAAAGTTAAAGAAGCAGAATATTAGAACTATGCTCTCTGTTAGGCAAAATAAAATTATAAATTACAAATATGTGTTTCTATATTTAAATTTTGATTCAATATAATGCATTTAAATTTTTTCTGAGACTCAGATTTTATTTCTCACGATGCTTGCTTTATAGTTTTTCTTACTTTATTATTTGATTTTCTGATAGAAGCATATATGCTCTGTGTGTTCTCTGATTATTATTACCAGACACTAATTATATAATTAATGTGTTAAATCTACAATCTTATATATGTTTATATGTGCAATATGGACATTTAAAAGAACAATATGTGATACAAGAAAACAAGAATTTGCTCATAACTCTCAATTTAACAGATGGAAGAATACCAGTATCTTTGAAGTCCATTTGAGCCATTAGTGACTGCATTTTTCCATCTAGAATTATATACTTTTTGAATGTTTTATTAATCATTCTTCTTTTCTTTGTATATAAATTCTACCAGGAAATTCTTATTTTTGTTGATGAGTATTTCTTTGGTAGAAAGTGGAGTGGATCACTTGTAGAAAACAACAAATGTCTAAAATAAATGGTAAAAATTTAACACCTACAAGTGAGGCAAGGGAACTCTTAGAAATGCTGAATTTTCAATGAATTTTCTAGAAGTTCCAGTTGTGCATGCTTGGTATTTATGGTTGCATATATGTACTTTTTAAAACAATATCTGTTAATCCTTGTTCTCCAAATCTCTTCAACAGCTTTACTTGTGTATAGATCCTATAATAAATAATCAGGTGATAGATTTCACCAAACAAATGGAAGAGGATACCTGTATTCCATTAGAGAAACTAGAGACAGGACTCCCATCTTTCAACCAGGTCAGACTTGGGGCAGGAATACCTCTGGCTTCACATTCTAACTTCACCAGATTGTTAACCACCACGGCTACCATGTTATTACTGCCAGAAATTGATGGGGGCACTGAAAAAAATGTAAAATAAGATGTGTTAAAATCACAAGATTTGTCATCTCAAAATAATGACAACTATATGTAAGGTCCGTAAGAATTTGTTTTGATAGGTGGGTTTTTTTATTTGTTTTTGGTAAGCTCTTTCACATCTTTTCTTTGAGATCTAATCACAGCCATCCTGTGAGGTGAATAGGGCAAGTATAAACGTCTCCATTTTACAGATGAGAAAAAGGAGTTTGTGCTAGTTTGTTTAGGAAATCGAGCTTTTAATGTCAGAGTAGACTTTTATTTCTTGATTTCTAGGCTTGTGTGTACTCCTCTTCATGGCCTCCACGATAGTATGTTAACCACCAACTCTTCTTAAAAGCATTATTAGAGATCATTACTTGGAAACATTTCTTTAATACCCACAATTTTGTTAGTGAGCATTTATAAGCAGGGTTATCGTCATTAGCTAATAAAAGTGTTCAATTACTATTTCAAAGATTCATACAAAGCAAACTTAAGTCAACAGCATGTGAAAATTAAGCATTTTAACAGAAATCAGGAATAAGAACTTTATTGGCTTTAGAATGCTGCATCCTTACATAAAGATGACAATGACACACTCTGTTAAATATTTACACCAGAATTTTATAGAGACACTTAATCACTTTTTTGTTGTTGTTGTTTGTTTGGTTTTTTTTGAGTTGGAGTCTCACTCTGTCGCTCAGACTGGAGTGTGGCGGCCGCTCCCGGCCACCGCAGCCTCGACCTGCTGGGCTCCGGCGATCCTTCCGTCTCAGCCTTCCAAGTAGCCGGAACCACAGGCGCGTGCTACCACGCCCGGCTAATTTTTTGATTTATTGTGGAGATGAGGTCTCGCCAAGTTGGCCAGGTGGATCTCGAACCCGTGAGCTCAGGCAACACTTAATCAATTTTAATGCTTCTTTACCCCAGGATGAATCTAGGTGAAGCAGCACTAACCGTGAACCTGCAGACTGTAAAATAACTCTGTAGCTCCAGCTGAGTTGATGGCCATGCATTTATATATGCCGGCATCGGAGATCTGGGCACTTTCAATATCAATTATCTGTCCTCTGTTCAAGAAAGTCATGCTGGTGGAACCAGACAGCAGATGATTATCTTTGTACCATGTAATAACTGAAAAGGGAAGAGGAGAAGAAAATCAATGTAAAATTTTTCTTTTAAAATTAAATACACTGAGTTGGATCTTACTGAAAATAGCTACAATTGCTTTTTCTTTTTTTAATGCTTATCACTTGAGTTTAACCAATTCAAATAAATATCTCTTTAGGGTTGGTTTTTAAGAGAAGGCCACCCTAAGAAAAATACCAAGATCCAAGTTCTTATGAGTTCTGAAAATAAATTTCAAAAAAGATATTTTTATATTATCTCTAGTATATCAGTAGTGATTGATAACAAACTTTCAACTATTTTCTTTCTGCTGTGTATTTCCTTTCATCTATGTGTCTATGTGTATACTCAAACCCAAGTATCATATATACTGTTAGCTTAAAAATTTTATATTATTGTTGATTCATATAAATAACCTACCAGTGATAGGAATATACAAAACAAAGTGGTAGTCTCATCAGAATAAACATTTGGTCTAGCTTCATTAAGACCATTTAGGAAGTTAAATTTTTTTCAACCTAAGTGTATGTAAATTATTATTATATATTTCATGACCACAATATAGACAACAAAATGAAAGAGGTATTCACACATTTCTACATTGTTTAAACGGATAACAGAATTAAAAGTAAATCTACCATTCGATCCACCAATGCCACTCCTTGGTATCTACCCACAGGAAAAGAGGTCATTGTACAGAAAAGACATCTACACTCTCGCGTGTTTATTACAGCACAATTCACAATTACAAAGATGTGGAATCAACTTAAATGCCCACTAACTGATCAGTGGATAACGAAAATGTTATATATAAAAAATTGTATATATATATCACACACACACAAACACACACACACACAATGGAATACTATTCAGGCATAAAAAAGAAAGGAATAATGTCTTTTGCAGCAACTTGGATTGAATTGGAGAACATTATCCTAAGTAAAGTAACACAAAAATGGAAAACCAAATACCAAATGTTCTTGCTTATAAGTAGAACTTAGCTATGGGTTTGCAAAGACATATAAAATGGTACAATGGAGCCGGGCTCGGTGGCTCAGCCTGTAATCCCACGCCTTGGGAGGCTGAGGTGAATGGATTGCCTGAGCCCGCAGGTTCGAGACCCGCCTGGGCAACTTGGCGAGCCCTCATCTCTACAATAAATAAAAAATTAGCCGGGCGTGGCAGCGCGCACCTGTAGTTCCAGCTACTTGGAAGGCTGAGGCGGAAGAATCGCCTGAGCCCAGCAGGACGAGGCTGCGGTGGCCGGGAGCGGCCACTGCACTCCAGTCTGCGTGACAGAGTGAGACTCCAACTCAAAAAAAAAAAAAAAAAAAGTAAAATGGTACAATGGACATTGGAGACTCAGAAAGGGAGGGTGGTAAGGGTGGGGGATGAGACATGAAAAATCACCCATTGGGTAAAATGTGCATTAGTGGGGATAACAGATACACTTAAAGACCAGGCTTCTTTACCACTATGCAATACATCCACGTAACCAAAAACCATTTGTACCTCTAAGACTATTGATAATAATAATAATAATAAATCAGCCTGTCACTCCTAGTGCTTTGGGAAGCTGAGGCAAGAGGATTGCTTGAGTCTATAAGTTCAAGACCAGCCTGTATAATATAGAGAGACCTTGTCCCTACAAAATAAAAAATGAAGAAATTAGCAGGGCATGGTGGCACATGCCTGAAGTCCCAGCTACTCGGGAGGCTGAGGTGGAAGGATCACCTGATCCCAGGAGGTGGTGGCTGTGGTGAGATGTTATCGTGCCACTGCATTCCAGTTTGGACAAAAAAGTGAAATTAAAATAAAAAAATCAGTTGACAATAAAAAGAAAAAATTATTTCAAAGCAATAAAAGCAATAAAAATTCAAAAATGTCATCTGCCTAATGATATTTTTATCAGTGTTTTACCTTTAAAATATTCTCTATAGCCTTTACTTTGTTAGTAATTAGTATATTATGCTCATACACAGTTTCAGTTATTCACAGAAATCTTAAAATATTAGTAAGTTACAGAGTTCAAAAGTCAACATACCAGGCAAGGGATTTCCAACTGCCTTACACTCCAGCTGTATGGGGTTGTTCACCACCACAGTCTCATTTAGCATCTTCCCTGCATCCTCTAGACTGGGTGGTTCTGTGAGAAGCCCAAAGAGATAATTATTTCACATAAGTAGGATATTTAAACTAAGGTCATTTTCTCAGTAGAAATTATAATTTTTCTTCTTTCTTTTCTGTCTTTCACATATAGACAATGATATACTTGGAAGAGAAGTATACTCTTAAGTGGAATTGAAGAACAGGATGAACTAAAAAAAGATTTTAGTAAGTTTTCTAGATTATACATTTCCCTGTGATATGATAGGAAAATCTTTAGAATTGTAAACTAGTAGAGGAATACAAAAAGTTAAAGGAGTATTTTTAAAATTCTAACTAATCTGATTAGTCTGATGATGAATTATCTTTACTAAGAAGTAATCTACTGCATTTGAACTCTTCTAGTAAAGAAGAAATCAATCTGTCTCAAGATATCTTACTTTATCTTTGGACAGTACTGTCTTAAACCATTTATTAGCAGATTTTATTTCTTTTGGCTTAAAATTTATAGTTACAATCATCAACGAGATGCAAATTAAAACTACACTGAGATACCACCTAACTCCAGTCAGAATGTCAATTATCAATAACTCAAAAAATAACAGATACTGGAGAGGATGTAGTGAGAAGGGAACACTTCTACACTGTTGGTAGGAGTATGAACTAGTACAGCCTATGTGGAAAACAGTGTGGCGATTCCTAAAAACTCTAAAAATCGACTCTCCATATGACCCCACAATCCCCCTACTGGGAATATTCCCTGAAGAACTCAAATCACTCTATATAAAAGAGACCTGCACACGTATGTTTATTGCAGCATTGTTCACAATAGCAAGATCATGGAACCAACCATGCTGTCCATCAATAGAGGACTGGATTAAAAAATTGTGGTACATATACACAATGGAATATTACGCAGCCATAAAAAAGAACAAAATCATGAATTTCACAGCAACCTGGATGGCATTAGAGTTTATAATACTGAGTGATCTCTCACAGAAACAAAGATCTGAGTATCACATGTCCTCACTCATAAGTGGACCTTGAACAACTATCATAATACTATAAGAAAAGGATTGACAGTGGTGGGAAACTATGGGGGGGTGGGCAGGGAGGGTAAGGGAGGTGGGATTAACGGTAGTCAACATCTGTCTGGGGACGGGGGGGCCACACCTCATCAACAAGGGTACCTGCGCAATGCATATTTGTATACCCAACCATTAACTGTACCTCACAATTTAAAAATAAAAAAATATGTATTTTTTAAAAAGGAGAAGTTATTTGATTGTGAATAATGCAATCTTATTTTCCAACTAATGAGTTATAAATGTAACCCAGGACTCTGCTTTCTTTATCCATGTCCTAAGCAGCACTACCCAAAGGCAAGAGACTCTGAAGCAAGGGCCAGTGTTGCATTGTCTAAATTGACTCACTTCCAGACTGTCAGAATCACTTTAGGTGATTCTTACGATGAAAAGAACTTTCCTTTAAAAAGGTTCACGATGTTTTGGGATTTTAGTAAGCATTCACTATACTAGCATTGCTTATTTATGCGATTTAAATCAATGAAAAAACATCCAGGATAAGTTTTACCAATCATAGCCCTTAGGAACTTGTTAAAACAGATATGATCAGCCTCACAGAAACTTGTTATTGCAAGGAATCCCCCGCCAACTCCTCCCTCATATGACATATTCACACAATTTCCCCTAAATTGAAAATCTGAAAATTAGAACAAACACAAGAATGGGAAAGGAATGGTAAGCTTACAAAGGCTGCAAAACAACTCATACACAATTAAAGGGTAAGAACACATAAGATATAAAACCTCAAGCATAATGCTTAAAAAGAGATTTTAAATATATATATTTTAAAGATGTGTCAGGATTAGGTATACAAGATTTTTTTAAAGGGGTTTCCACCTTGTTTGTTTTTTAGTAGTATAACCTCAGAGTGGGTTGAATATTTAATCACTATATCCAATAATATAAACAAACAGACTGGAAGCCTCATGACCTGTGGCACAGAGAATATTTCATCTACAATAGTAAGGTGTGTATTTGCTGGAGAACTGCACAACTATTGGATTTAAATCAAACACATTTCGCTACAAAATGAGAAACAAAGAGTGAATCATTTACCTGAAGGTAAAACCAATCCACACGATGAAGTCTTTACCTCTATGAATCAGCAGAAGAGCAAGGCAGGAGGACCACTGCACAACTATTCTACAATTATCAGCAGCTGCTACACAAACAACATTGTATCTCTCATTTACCTGGAGTGTCTATCACATCTGTGCACAGCAGTCACAGCTGCTACCCAAGTCAGAGTATGAACATGTTCACACTCTTGAAAAAACAAGGTAGCTATTATCATCTCCCAATACTGAACAGAATGCCTTGTGAATAGGGCAGCGATTCTGGGTTTTATTTAAATACATATCTTTAAATTATTATTTGTGGTGTGCATTTTTTGGTATTTATGATGTAAAATGAAAAAAAATCAAGCTATACTATATAATCTATAGAAACATACATAGAATTCACCACTAATGTTTAAAAACACGGAAACACCTTACAATCCTGAGAGAGAGAGAAGTTGTGCTAACCATAAAAATTCCACCTTTCAGACATTTGATGCAACCTGCAATGTGAGATGTATACATACCTAACCAATTAGTCTTTATGTTAAAAGTGTAAGATTTCAAACAATAAATCAAAGAAAATGACAGTTTGGTCACATAATAATAACTTTCCAAAAACAGTGTCTCCCACAACTTTCAGGTAGAAATTGCAAAAAGGGTCATTTAATATTAAATTTGCTAGTGAAGAGAACAAAAGACTAGGTAAACGCAAATGTATCAGTATCACCTTAATAACGGTCAACACTTACATAACATTTTTCCATGTGCAGGACACCATTCTAAGCACTTAGCATGCATTAAGTCATTAATCTTTACAACCTATAAGGCTATTATTCCCAATATACAGATGAGTTAACTGTCACAGAAAGAAAAACTGATTTTACTCCCAAGACCACAGACCACACATCTAGTAAAGGCTGAAATTGGGCTTTCAATGTAGGCACTATATTTCTCAGGTTTTGAAAGTATAATTACTATACAATTTGTATACAAGTTACTCTCCTCTGGAAGCAAATGTTTGGTGTATTAATTCCATAAACAAAAGTTCTAAATGTAGATGGTCACATGAGTTGATTCTTGCATACATTGATTCACTAATGTTTGGGGGTGACAAGTTCTAGATCATATATATATACATATATATATATAGGCCGGGCTCGGTGGCTCAGCCTGTAATCCAGCGCTTTGGAAGCCCGAGGTGAGTGGATTGCCTGAGCCCGCGGGTTTGAGACCCGCCTGGGCAACTTGGCGAGACCTCATCTCTACAATAAATCAGAAATTAGCTGGGCGTGGTAGCGCGTGCCTGTAGCTCCAGCTGCTTGGAAGGCTGAGGCGGAAGGATCACCGGAGCCCAGCAGGTCGAGGCTGCGGTGGCCAGGAGCAGCCACTGCACTCCAGTCTGAGT
Source organism: Tarsius wallacei (assembly GCA_963574415.1). Taxonomy (NCBI): domain Eukaryota; kingdom Metazoa; phylum Chordata; class Mammalia; order Primates; family Tarsiidae; genus Tarsius; species Tarsius wallacei. Next base: position 38,126 of record CAUYQG010151762.1, on the reverse strand, counting down.
GACAGAGTGAGACTCCAACTCAAAAAAAAAAAAAATCTATATCCATATATAAAATATAAAGTATAATATACTGCTATCTTTTCTGAATAGATTTCATTTTTTAGAAATTCAAAATATATTTTGAAGCCAAGTCCAATGAGTAAAATGACATAAATAGTTCATCTAGTTTTTGGCAAAGCAGTGAAACTTACTTTCTTACCCATTCCTGGTTATACAGACAATTCCAATAAGAAGTTCAAAAGGGTTTCATTAATATCCTCATAGCTGGAGTAAGTATATAATTTTCCAAGATGATTAATTTTTAAAAATTATCCTATTTGCATTAATTGCACTAATTCTGACAGTTTGGTTTTTGAAGTCACATTACTTTATAGTTATACCTCATAATCTAAAATGAATAATGCTAGACTGTTTTGTAAGTTTTTTTAAACATTATTAATATGGATAATGGCATATGTTGGTAGTTTTTTAAACTAATAATCAAAACTTTAGAAGTGAAGTTAAATTTGTTTAAAAGGATATATGAAGAAAGGAATTAATTTAGTCTAAGCAGAAAAACAAAACAAAACAAAAGCAAGAAAGGAAGGAAGGATGAAATCGAAAGTTGTTAAAAAATAAAAGTAATGCTCGGTTCTTCCAATTGTTCAACTTTTAATTTAAAAAATCCAAACACCTATTTTTTAGACAAAACCACGAGGACAGGACCAGTTTTGAACCAGTATCACCTTAATAATTGTCAACATGTACATAACATTTTCTATATGCAGGACACCATTCTAAGCATGCACTTAGCATGCACTAAGTAATTAATCTTTACAACCTACAAGGTTATTATTCACTAAATATTAGACTTCATTAAAGCCTCCAGTGGTAGCTTTCTCTTCACTACCTGTGGCTCTATGTGAATTCTCACTCAATAACTAAACTAGTGGCCTCTTGTTAATTCATCTCCATCCTCTTGCTATTCCCTTATCTCTTTCCTTCATTGTTCTCACCCTACTATTAACTATCATTACTCTTGTAATGAAATCAAAAGCCCACCTACTCTGAGAAACACAGATTCAACCAATCAGGTCTCAAGCACAATCTTCTGCCATTTAGTTTCTTTTCAATTAACCTTTGCAATAATATCATGCACTTCTGATTCTTATCTACCTTAAAAATCACTCCTTGAGACCAAAAACTATGAAATAATCTTTATATTATAATCTAGGAGTCAAGTAGATAATTATTCAGTGTTTCAGTCTTATATTTTCTTTTTTTTTTTTAGATTAGAAAATGTAGTTCATTTAAAAGTAAATTAGAGAGAGAGAGAGCGAGAGAAAATCCACCTTCCCAAAGTAGGGGAGGGGGCCAAAGCCAGGAAGCATGGCGACAGCCATAGCTCAAAGAGTATATGGTCATTCCAGAGTCTAGCAAGGCAATTAACCAATAGATATTTTCAAACTAATGTATAGGTATTTATTTCTTGCCTTTGCCAATATTAATCTGTAAATTTCTGAGAGTCAAATTCTGGGCTTTGATTCTTTTATTTTTAAGCTCTAGCAAAAGCACTACAATTTATCACTCAAATATTTTTTGAACTATTCATAGATTATGATTTTTACATTATTTTTATTATTGTTATTGTTGTTATTTCAGATTCACTCTTAGCAATAGACAAATTGAGATTTGTTCTTATTCCCAGTGTTCAAGAAAATCTTTCTTTCTCTACCAAAGTTGCTTATTTGACTGTGTCACCACTAGGGGAGTAAAAGAAGGCAAGGCATCAAAAAGAGATATCTGTTGGCCCTTTTGGGGGAAAGAGAAAAATTCTACACCAGTTAAGATGGTTGTGAGTGTATTTAAAATATTGACACAAGATTGGCAGCTGCTCACATTCTGCCTAAAAGGTTTCCTACTGGCAGAAACGTCCAGCAGCTGCTTGTTTGAAACGTGAGAAAACATTTGGACAGTTAGGATAGCCTGATTTTCCCCCTTAAAATCTGTTTGGCAAAACTTCCTGGCAGTTAATATGATCCTGTGAAAATGCTTTTTAAAAGTATTCACAGCTCTTTATAAAACTTGTTTTGCCAGTATAGGCAGTATTTTTTAAAGCAATATTTTAAATTTACAATCTTCTTATTATTGGCTAATATTTTTCTTCATTTAGCCAGTACAAATGAAAAATGGATTGCAAGGTAGTTTTGTGTATTTATAATGAAAAGGTAGTCCATGGTGAAATGTTAAGAGATTACCAGTATATTCTAGGGAAGTTATTTTTTTCCCACAAAACTAAGAATAGAATAGAGGCCATGATCTGCAGCTTTGTCAGTGACTTCAAAATCTTTCTTAAGGAACTACTTTAACTACGCTAGGATTTAGAAAACTCATTCTTCAGCATTAGGGCAAATTTGCCGGGACCCATTCAACATCTTAGTCCTGCAACACTATGGAGTGAAAACCAGCAGGAGCCATCTCATTCATCCATGCACTTTGCATAAAATCACCACTGCCCGGAGACATGTAATTTGTGTACTCAACTTTTATAATCATTTTCTGAGCATTTCCTTTCCTTAATGGCTGTCCCTCTCTCACTTTAACTGCTTTCCTCTCATTCACTTTCAAGTATGTCATGGCCTCTGCAGTGCTACCCCTTATCTAAGGCAGAGCAATCTAAAGAATATTGATTTATGATGGCTATGTAATTTACACACTCTGCAATTTTCCTCTATGATTTATTCAAAAAGTAGATTGTACATTAAGCTTGGCATTCATTAGGCTGGCCCAGTCCAGTTTCATATTAATCCTGTATCAGATTTGTTTGGAAGATTTATGCATTTAGGACATGTATAGTTGTTTGGCAGATTTTTAAGCATTTGCAAAACCCAAGTAACCCTTTAGACACATTTGTGCTGAAACACCGGATGAAGGCCACGACACTAGTAACCTGGGATTATGCGGAGATAATAAAATATTTGCATTATACATGCAAGATTACTTAGTAAACATGAATTTTAAAAAGCTGTTAAATTTCAACTAAGTTATTTACTTTAATCAAATAACTATAAGGACATTGTGAGAGTTATTTACTATTAATAAGTATAAATTGAATATATTCTTAAACTTATAAAGGTCCATTCTTCATAAAGCTATTGTGTGTCTAAAAAAAAACAACTGGATTCCAATATTTGAAATAAGGCAATAAATGAAAACTTGAAAGATAATAATAATAATAACAACAACAACCAATGCCTCTTACATAGTCTACTACAAAAACTTAAATTTTCTTGGTAAACTTTTAAGAAAGCATCGCTACTGCTTTGGATTTGCTAGCAAACTATTAATTATTAAGCTTTTTCCAATAATTGAGGAAATGTACTACACAAATCTTTGAGAAGAGTTAGACCCAGATACTTACCAATAGCCTTCATATACATTAAAGAAAAGGAAAACAATGCTTCTAGTCATCTGACATAAAAATATTTTTTCATAAAATCATAATTGAATTTAAATTAATATAAAGCTTCTAATTTGCTCTAGCTGATACTGACTCTGGAAGTAAAACAGATGTTTTCAAAGAGGTAAAGTGTTCAGCAGAAGGTGGCAACATTGTACATAGATTGATGCCTCTAATTCCATACGTGACTTAAAACCAAATTGCCAGCAAACTGATCATCTGAGTCAGCATTTACATCTCATTTCCTCTATTTGCAGAGAAAGAAGGAAATTAACTGAGGGTGCCGCCAAAAACATGGGCTTTCATTTAAGACACTAGTACAGAATCACATGATGAGGACATTTGAAATAGTAAGAACTTTATATTAAACAAAGAAATTCTATGAAAATGTGTCCCTGGCACAGCCTCCCTACTTTGCTGTATAAATTAATTGTGCTTTGGTTGTAATAGATGAAGCGCTATTTCAGTGTTCTGAACGTTGTCACTGAATGCCAGAACAGACACATCACAGAAAAGATAGACAGGGGACAAATTAAAATTTAAAATAATTATTTTCAGATTTAATCACAGAAATAGCACATACTTAAAAATCAAGCTAAATATCCAATACTTTATAGTGTTTATTATCTTTTATAGATCAAAATAGAACTGTGATACTTGCATGCATTAAAAGCATTTCAAAATTTATAATTATTCAAACAGTTAAGATTTTTGATTGTTCAGTCATTAAACTACAAAAATAAAAGCTGGCATCTGATTAAGTTATGGTAGCTTCCAATAAATCATTTGAAGTCATCTATTTGGAAATGGAACCCTTTATAACCTTTCCTATTATTAAAACATATCAATCTAATCAATTTAATTTTCAACACAGATATTGCTTTTCCCTACCTGTTGAAACATATAATGGGATTTCTACTGAATATGAGTAATTAATTTTTAACTACAGAACTAAAGATCTCTGCTATTTAAGGATTTGATCTTATTATTATTTTTAATGTAGAAATGGTTGTCCTGATCGTTATTTGGCTGAATGAATTGAAGTGAGGCTCCCTGGGCAGCGACTGACATAATGACTGATTGTGTGTGGAGCAGAGAATGTGAATGATAAATTTTGAAAGGCTCTGGAATTTGTGAATAACAAAAGTAGCTACAGTTCCTAAAATCTAACCATTTGTTCTCAGCAACAAAAGAAGACTCAAAGGCTATTGTTTAACGAAATGATTCAAAAACAGAATAAGGAGGAATTAAGGGTTATCTCAACCAGCACAATTGAGCAAGCAGCTTGTGTGCCCAAGTAGAAGGATCACAAATGTAGGCTGGTTGATATGGTATAAATGAAATTAATCTGATTCTATTCCCCCTGAATATTATTATGATAGTCTCATGACAGTAATATCTTCATGCATTTACAGAAAAAAAAATCCAATACAAATGAGAACCATTTAAGCAACGTTTACATGAACAAGTTAAGAATAACTTTTAAAATATTCAATCATTAAAACATATACACAAGTTAATTTGTAGAAAAAGTATCATAAATCATTTTTTAAAATTAACTAAAATCTTTGACTGTAATATAATATACTAGCTGTGTAATCTTGAGGACCTGATTCTTCTTCTACCTCAGTTGCCTTACATATTAAATGTCTGTTTAAAGTATGAGGCAAGATTCTGCAGGTAATACACATAGCAGACAGTCTGGTAAATGACACGTACTCCAATATTGGCCAAGATTATATACTAGTCATAGTATCAGTGGTGATGGTACTGGTAGTTATAGTAGTAGGAATATTAAGTATTATTCCAGAGGGTATTTTATTTAGCCCTCACAAAAATCTCCTGAGATAATTCAAACAAACCTCACATTAAAATAAGAAAATAGGGTAAACTAAGGATAAAAGAAAAAAGGAAGTGTGGCAATTCAACGTGTTCTGTCTCATTCAAAACCCCTACTTTTCCCCAGAATACCTTGTTCCTTTAATTACAAGAATATGATCCGAGTAAAAAGTAAAAAGAATTTTTTTTTTGTTAGAAATAACTGTTCCTTAAAGCTTTACAGAAATTCAAGGTAAAAACTAAAAAAGATGCATTTTTTTATGATACTGTCAATAACATAGTTTTTCAACATATATCCTCATTCCACTGATGAAGATTGAAATCCGTAATTTAGCATATATTATAAGAGGCACAAGGCCAAACTCATAAGCTGATTAGGTAGCTGTCTATTAGATGCCATTAAAATACAACCCTTTCAAAAAAAACTTTTTTTTTCCAAAAACATTTCTGGAATCTATTTAGTAATGGTTTTAAATGTAGCCAGAGATCAGAATTTTCCAGGAAGTAGAATTATCCATTTCATCCAGGAAGTAGAAGTTTTAAAACAAACTATTACCTATGCAATCAAAAAGTGCAAAAGACAATGTCAAAATCAGATATAGGCTTATTGCTATTTTATTAATAAACATATTACTTGAGTATGTAATGTTGTGTTTAAAAATTCATATGATACACATTGATCTATTATTGTATGTTGTTTATAATCTCTCATGGAGTAGGAGAATGTCAACTGCTATAAAAGTGATTGATCTTAAGTTTTTGAAATACTAAACTGATAGTTTTCAAATAGTATTAATGTGATATATGTCAGATATATCATAGTAATGTATTTTTAATTACATAGATATAATTAGTATAACTTTAAGGTAATGAGTCAAAGAATAGAAATATAAATCATAACTGAGCATTGCTAGTTTTACAAGGTAATATAAATACAATTTAACATGTTTAGCTTTGTGTAAAGCTGCTTACTTTTAGAAAGAAAGGAACACAAACTCATACTTTATAATGGTAATATATTTTGGAAACATTAGTCTTCATTTTCAAATGAAGTTTTAAGTAAAGACTTTTGCTATTTACACTTTCTTACAACACTGTTTTGACATGAAATAATCTTGGTTTTCTGAGAAAAGAAGGCTAAATAAATCCCTCAATTCTGATCCAGTATCTATCATACTTACTGAGGATGGATTTTAAATCCTTAAGCAATTTATCTACCAAAATATAAGGCAAAGCACTAACTCCCAACTGCTGATTTTTATTTCACATATCTACCGAATTTACAAATCTGCTGAAAGGCACACCAGGGCATCAAAGGCTCCCTTATGCCTAGATTTCCAGACATTTACCATGAAAGGACAATAAATTTGTCTTTGTTCCCAGGCCCAGACTTCCAGTTAACCTGAGAGATTTGTTCTGAGTAAAGAGTCACTCTACCTTCTGTTTCATTTCCTGTGACTCTCAACCTGTCATGTTCTGGTTGATTTTTCACCACCGCACTCCAACACAAGTTTCCCTCATCACATAATTTGACACAGCAACAGAAAAAACACAGTTATTAAACTAGCTTTGCTTTCGTTTCTTATCAAAAATATTAAATAGCATCAATTTTATAGTATCCTTTTTGCACTATACATACAAATTATACACATCCATGCTATGCAGCCATCAAAATCAATTTACCTTAGACAAGAAGTCTTAGAAATTTAGATTTAAACACATATAGCATACACTAAAAGGCTACACTATCAATGCTCTATTGTGCTCTTACTTCTTAAAAACCCTATGTGCTATAAAGAGATCAACTCTTTTATAGGAAATTTGATGAGGTATGAAAATAGATTTAACTAAAACATAGCAATGATTAACTTTGTCATTTTCAAAAGTTCAGTATTTTTATATTTGCTAAATCTGTATTGTATTACTTATATATATACAAAATAGTCCCCCCTTATCCACAGGTAATACTTTCTAAGACCTTCAGTCAATGCCTGAAACTGCAGATAGCATTAAACCCTACATATACTATGTTTTTTTCTATACATACATACTTATTATAACGTTTAATTTATAAATTAAACACATCAAGAGATCAAACAATAACTATTTATACAATGGAACAATTATAACAATATGCCAGCATCATGCTGTGGAACCATTATTAAGTCAAATAAGGGTGACACGAACACAAGTACTGCAGTACTTTGACAGCTGGTTTGATAACCAAGACAGCAGCTACCAAGTATCTAATGGATGGGTACAATAGACAATATGGATACGATGAACAAAGGAATGATTCCCATCCCAAGAAGGGATGAAGCGGGACTACTTGGGATTCCACCACACAACTCAGGATGGCAAGCAATTTAAAACTTATGAATAGTATATTCTTGGAATATTCCAATTAATATTTTCTGACCACAACTGATCTCTGGTAACTCAATCCACAGAAAGCAAATCAGGAATAGTGTGTGTGTGTGTGTGTGTGTGTGTGTGTGTGTGTGTGTGTGTGTGCGTGTGTGTGTATGTTCACAAAACTTAATTTGAAAACTACAAAAGTAGCTTATAATAAGACTCAGATAGCCATTTGTATTATTTTGCCAACAAAGTCAAATAATAGTTTCACAGAAGAGGAAAGAAAACTAACAGAGCCTATTTCCTCTAATTAAGATATCTCTAATCAAAGGGCAGAATATTATTTTACATGTCATGTTATGGACCACATTTACACAAATATAAGATGTCACCAATTATAAAACAGAATGTTATTATTTTATGTACCATTAAGGAAAATAGTTAAGCTGGCAATCAAAATGATACAATGTCAATTATCATGATGCAACCAAGTTCAGATATACTGAAATGTGAATACAGATATTCTTGACTTATGATGGTTTACAGCCCAATAAATCCATCATAAGTTGAAGATATCATAAGTCAAAAATGCATTTAAATATACCTAACCTACCTACTTTAAACATGCTCACAACACTTAGAATAGTACAGTTGGGCAAAATCATCTAACACAAATCCTGTATTATATTGTGTTGAATGTCTCATGTAATTTATTGAATACTGTACTGAAAGTGAAAAAAAGAATGGTTCTGTGGGCACTCACCATTAACAGACACGGCTAACAGTACACTGGGCCTGAAAAATATATGGGTTGTCTGCCCTTGTAACCATATGACTGGATGGGAACTGTAGCTCCCTGACCAGCATCACTAGAGAGTACCACACAGCATAACACAATGCTCAGTAAAAGATCAAAATTCAAAGAACCATCTCTACTGAATGCATATCACTTTCACACTACATTAAAGCTGAGAAATTATAAGTCAAACTATTGTAAGTAAGGACTGTCTGTAAATGTAGGTCTTGGAATGGATAAGTAACAGTATGCCCCAGTCACTATGCAAAGTTCTCAAGTTCCTTACTTATTTTATCCCTGAAAACCACAAGAGAGCGTTTCACATTTAGGAAGTGGAGAAACTGGCAGAGTGAGATTTAGTTACTTGATCTAGGTAATAGGACTAGGAAGGTCAGAGATAGGACTTAAAATGAACCTCACATTGGTTGACCCATCATCCATGCTTACTGCTTGCTATATTTGAATTCTTATGAGCAGATCTGTAGATAGGTTACTTTACTAAAAGGTGAGTTTCCAAACATTCTATACTACACTATTTTAAGTGTTATCAACAAATGTAACATTAACTAGAACATTCTCACCTGAATCTATTCATTGCAGATTGACAAAACTGCAGTTGCGCCACGGAACACATAAGTAAGTCATTTACTAATATTATGTGCAGCATAACTGTGTATATTATAACAACTAAGTCACAAGTCTGAATTCTGAGCATGTCAGCTATTTATATATTTCTATTTACAGGAAAGGTAATGTTTTAATTGTAAAGGCATGAAAATTAATTTGTTTTCAAGCTGTCAGCACCTGCATTTAAATCACAGGGTCTGTAGGTGAAATCAAGAAAGCTTTACTAGTCATATCTAATATAAACCTGACAGAAATAATGTTTTGTACAGGTCCCTATCAATGAACTATGATTAAAAATATATAATGGATTAAATACAAAAGAAGAAGGTGAATGCAACTATACTCTCCACTGTCTGGTCTGCACTCTTCCTTGTGATGAGTCAGCTTCCTGGCTGTATTTCCCTCAATAGATCCAGAACTTGCATTTGACTTTGGTGTCTTCCACTTCACAAAACCTCCAGCTGCTACACAATGTGTCTCAGCAGTTCACCAACACTGTTTCCTGCTCAGCCCTGCTCTGCTGAGGCAAGTGTTCAGTGTTTGATAACTAGCTGTAGGTGGGACTGCAACAGAGGAAGCAAAGAAAACGATTAACCTGAACAGTCTATGAAATTCCTCTTTATTGTCCCTTTGGGGCCTTAAATTGGACAGGTAGGCGATCTTAGGAATGACAGGTCAAAAGATACAGTCAAGCCACTTATGTACACAGTTTTTTTTTTAATGACTCTTAGTTTTGGTCAAGAAGGTTCTATTTGCCTTCCTAATGGTACAATCTGAAGAAAGGGGAGCATTTTGAGAATAGGAATCAAAGAGAACCATAAACAGCATCTAAGATCTCCACCTTCGCAAACTAGTTTATTTCCTGCCTTCCAGCTTCCCCACAAGCTTTCAGGATTTTCTTTCACAGACTCTAGGTCTCTAACTGTGGCATTGACAAAGAAAAGCCCCCAGGCCAACTCTCTGCCATTTGTATCATTCACTCCCACACCATCATGTATTGGATGCATACCAGAGTCACGTATGCACTGCTGACGACAGACTGAAAACTGGCAGGTTAAAAAAATGTCCAAATTATGAACACACAGTTAACACATACACACACAAACATGTTTCTATATAAACAAAAGGTAATTGTATACATGTACAAGCTTGTTATCTAGCTGAACAACAGTCTGCTTCTCAGACACTATCACTATCTTTCACAGAAGCTGTAGTTGTTTCTAGTCTTACAACTACAGCCTCAAAACTTTCAAAGGCTGCTTTATGTGATTACATGCCTTTTGTCATCAAATCTACAATACTTTCTCATTAGACTAACAAAATTAGATTTATTTTCTTTCTCAGAATATTGTATACTTCAGCCATAATAAAAAATGAATATGTTTTGGTAAAGGTTAAGGTCGTTTTAATTATGAAGCGATTTTATGCCTTTTATAAGTTGCACCTGCTCTATTTATTGAGGTTCATGCTGACTTCAGTATTAACTGTGGCTGTATACTTTTGACCCTACAAACTTGATATCATCACTGGACATTAAAGAAACACCATTTGCATCTCATTTGTTCTCCTCTCATATGTGCTCTCTCCTTTTAATGATGATTATGAATGCCATGGCTTAAAAATTGCTTAAAATTGATACTTTCAACAACGAAAATAAGTATATCATCAACTAGTAAAAAATATTATACTATAAAGTATAAAAGCCTAGGCTAAAGAGTGCAGATTAGATGTAACAGAAATAAAATCTGCTGAAGTTTAAAATAATCTTGCTGTTCTTCTATAGAATGTTTCCATTTTATATCCCTACTTAACAGTAGTCATTTTTTTATATACTAAAAATGGTATGGGACAAATAAACATTTTCCATGAGAAGTTACTGTTTGGCCTCTGTATTAAACCATTCACTAATTTACTATATATATTTAGTATATATACATATTTACTATATATATTTACAATATATATACAGACACACACATACACATATATATTCTTCCCTCTGTATCTGCAGGGGATTGGTTCCAGGACCTCTCATTTCCGCCTGCAGAATACCAAAATTGCAGACGCTCAGACCTCTTATATAAAATAACGGTGTGATATTTGCAATAAAACCTACTTACATCCTCCCACATACTTCAAATCATCTCTAGATAAAACGCTATGTAAATAGTTGTTATACTGTATTTTTATTGTGAATTTTTTCCAAACATTTTTGATGCATGGTTGGTTGAATCCATGAATGTCAAAACCATGGACACAGAGAAACTACTGTGTATGCACATACACATATAATGCATACTGACCCAGTCAAAATTTTCAGACTTTAAAATTCAAAATAAATATAGCAAAGTTACTATCTAGTAGGAGTCATAATGGCAGGGGCAATAATCTTTCTTTTTATCTATTTCTAACTTCCCCAGTCAAGACCAGTATTGTTATTAGTGATCACATGTGACTTAAAGGAAAGATAGCAGCCCATTTTTGAAAATCAAGCATTTATTTTTTAAAAATTCATTCATGTATATTTTGCATTTATAAAATTGCATCATTTATATTTAGAAATATAACATAAGAAACTGAAAAATAATAACATGCTACAAATTACAACTGGAGAAACATAAAATTTAATCAGTGGTCAACTTAATCAGGACCTAACTCATTGTAATTAAAATGAGACTAAAACAACTTAAATGCAATTTTTATATCCCTTACCACTGTGTATGTATGTGTCTTTAAACGTAGAGACATAGACAAGGAGAGTGGAAGATAAAAATATAAACCATTACACCACTACGTTAAATTGTTAATGATATGACAATGCCATAAAATTAGAATGCCAAATTTCATAAGTAACTATTTTAACGTTTTTATTAACCAAATAGCTAAATGTTCTGATAATATATAAACTGTAAATCCAAGAGATCACCAAATCTAAATTAACCTCAAATAAATTTCATAAAGATTATAAAAGTTGTGGCCAATTTGTGTGGATAGGTTTAAAATTTGGTACTTAACATAATCTGACAATCCAAATATAATTATGGAGTTTAGTGAGTGTTCAAAACTATTTGTAAGTATGATCAATATTTAAAGGACACATGAAGACACAAAATACTTCCTTCCAAGGGGAAATATGTTGTTTATTTGGTTTCCATTTTTAAACTGTATATTTACATTTAAGTATTTCTTCCACAAGGTTTACAAATCAAATGATAATGACAAGTGTTAACAGTTACTAAGTGCTTACTATATTTTAAGCATTATGCTAAGGGTTTACATGGATAATTTCATTTAATCTTCATAACAGTTTTTTTTAATAGAAAAGTAACCAGAGAAATCAGTAACCCAGTATGACACAGTTTTTAAGTAGTGAGTTGGATTTTAGCCTAGACATTCTGTCTCAGTGTCCTGTTACTGCCTCTTTACACCATATCAAAATCACAATTTTGCCTTTTCTTTTTTTATTTAATTTACTCAACCTCAACAAAGATAATATAATTATGTAGAAAATCATTGGTCCATCAACATCCAATCATTTGCCTAATTAAGAGTTTGAAAAAAAATTATGCAGAATTTCCACTTTTGATGGAATGAGAGAGAAAAAAACTATTACGTTAGAACTTAATTCTCAAAGGGCGTCTTACTATATTATAAATTATGAACGTGCCATAAAGATAATTATTACCATAATGTATATCCCTCTAATCTACTATGCAGCATGTTAATAGTCTTCTAATGTTGGAAGTGACCAGTGAAACAAAATTATTTATGTCATAATTCTTTAAGTCTGGTACAATTATAAGTATGTTATTAATCAGATATAAAGTAAGAAAAAGAGAAAGGTGGTATAAAACATTATAAGCAAACTTTTCTCTGAGGAGAGGCTAATATTTTATAAGGATGAAAATATATCTAAAGCATTTCTTATGAATAGCTTACAATGAATACATAATTGGAATAGAAAGATAGTCAATGGTGCTTGTTGGAACCTATAAAAGGAGAAAAGGGTGGGAATCTGGAGAAAGTAAAATATGATGATCCTGTTATAAATTATGAGAATTACTCAGTTGTGCTATATCACAAAAATGTATGGCCTCTATATTACATTACAGTATATACACATACTTAGGTGTCTAAGATTCTGTGTGTGTTTATATGCACCCATATGTATCTATGTATAATTTTATTTCGGTTTCTGCATTATTATGTTATTTTTGACCCATCGTGTTTTCACTGTCAGTGCCTGGTTGGAGAAGCATGCCTGAATAACAAGATTTTCCATAACCAGTTCTGTTATATGAAATACCTGATTAAAATGGCATTGTCCTAAAAATTGGGAACCACCAAAAAGCACAGGAACTAAACCAGAAAAAGTGGCTCTCAATGCAAAGTTTTCAGTATGAGACGAACCTTGTGCATGCCTATATACAAAACCAAAGGGGCTGTCACTTGTACTTTAAATAGTTGTGGAAGAAATTGTTTGGCCACACAGCTACTATAAAGCTATTTTACCCGGCACAGCCCCTGGAACTGAAAAGCCCAGATATGCATTTACCAGTCTGTCTCATAGCTATAAAATATTATGTAGCCTAGTTCTAGGTAATGACATGTAAGGGGAGTTTGCTGGGTGACTTCAAAAAAATATGTGTTCAATCCACCACGTTCTGCCTTTAATTGCTGTTATGTCAGAATCTGATGCCAAGATATTTGAAAGCCATCTTAAATATCTAGAGTTTTTTTTTAAAACTATATATCAGAGAAATTGTAATGAGAGTGGGTCCTTGATGATTCAATTTCAAGGTCATACCATCACAGGGACGACCTTCAAGCATTCTTTCAGTTAATGCCATTGGCTAGGTTGGTCTTCTGTTAAAGTGTTATCAAAAGTATCCTAAATGATTCAACCAGAAGTACTTATGAAGTAAAAATAACTTAGGGAGAGAATAAGAGCCATTCATTATTAAGAGCCAGGACATTATAGGTAGAAATTACGTAAAAATCATAAAGCAGTGTTTTCTCCTAGCAAAGACATCCTTTTACAATATAGATGGCACAGAGCTGAGAAAATGCCCCTCTCCAAATACACCTGGGTTAGGGGGACGCGCAAAACAATCTAATTGCATTCTGCTTCAGTTACAACGTTCTACCCCATTTTTCCCAATACACTGGATAGGTGGAGTATTACGAATGAAAAGAGCCTAAAATAAGAAGCAGAGCGTAAACATCAGTGTCCAAAAGCATAAAAACTTATGCTAAGGCCCTCTCAACCCATAAATAGTCTCACTGTCCATGGGCTCCAGAAATATTTGTTACTTGCCATCTCTGCACTCAATATCTTTTCCAAGTAGCACCCCAATATTCTAGCAATGGGAAATTGATCTCACGCCCATCCAGGCATCAGGTCTGACTTAAGTTAATTAGTACATGTCATCCTCATGGCAACACAGATGGATTAAGATAGGTATGTTCTCCATATCAAGCAGTCAGACTCCACAGCATTGATTCTTGGACTTTTATAAAACACTATGGGCAGCCAACTTTTCTCTGTCATCAAAATTTTAAAAATTGTAAATGTCCCATCAAAATTTTAAAAATTGTAAATGGTTGACAAATAGCAACATGCAGAATTCACTTACAGTTTAGCTAATGTACATGAAACAGTAACATTTATTCAAATATTTTCCAACAAAACAGAAAGAAACAGTAAATTAAATTACCTCTTATCTGTTAGAGTGAAGCTTTTTTGTTCTGGTAATATTTTTACTGTTTTAAGAGCACATTAAAGTTATTCTCGCCAGACAGGTATACTGCATTAAAATGGAAATGTCAATATGTTGGAACAGAATGTGTCACCTTTAACAACATCATCAAATGTATTTATACTCTTGGAGGCAAGGCCACAGCATAGAAAGTGACTGCATTAGTAGCTGTCCATAATTAAAATCCCAAGGTGCTCCAGAAGTCAAATGGTCTTCACTCCAGTACCCGTCTACGACATGATTACAATATCTGTAAATATTTGGTACTTAAACAGTTTCTACCTTGATGTGGTAAAAAGTTTTGCTACTCAAGTACAAAGGATGTGGTCTTTTCCATATACCAAAAATTCCTACTGTAAGGAATCCCTTATTTGTGGGTGGTGTTAATCATTAAACATGAGTCAGTGAAAAAGTTGGATACTGTTTTTTATCTTATCAAGTGAGAGAGGCCTTTGACTTCTATAATTACAAAAGAATATAGATGTCCTGTTCACCAACAATTAGAAAGCAACATAAAATTTGAGGGAAAAAAGGACATTAAACTAATGACCTCTAACATTTAATAAAAATGTTGTAATTTTAAAATAAATTATACATCTAGAAAGTATGTGGGCGTGTGTTTTGAGGTTTTGTTTCCTCTTTCTTAAGTCATTCAACTTAGGACCCTTAAAAAAAGACTGCTTTTTAAAAGAATCAATGAATGTAATGAATTAACATAAGAATTTACAACAGGTGACTCAAGCCTGTAATCCCAGCACTTTGGGAGACCCAGGTGAGAGGACTGCCAGAGCGCACAGGTTCGGGAACAGCCTGGGCAATTTAGGGAGACCTCATCTCTACAACAAATTGAAAAATTAGCCGGGCATGGTAGCGCACACCTGTAGTTCCAGTTACTTGGAAGGCTGAGGCGGAAGGATCGCCTGAGCCCATGAGGTAGAGGCTGGGGTTGCTGTGAGTTGTCATTGCACTCCAGCTTGGGTGACAGAGTGAGATCCCAACTCAAAAACAAAAAAAGAATTTACAAACCAAATACAAGATTTATCTGGACATACAAAAGAGGGGATAAAATCATGTCAAACTGATTATTATACTAAACTATTTGCACAGACTCCCAATCACTGAGCAATTAGATAGAATTCACTAAGTTGAAGTTGCTTTAGTTATACAGATACTATCTTAAAGTCTGACTGAATTTATCTTCTCATTTAATGACTTCTGTCAATATTTTAAATGTTCTAAAATATTTTAGAAAAAAATTTAAATTTTAATGACTGACTGTTAAAGGAAATCAGACATCTTGGGCCAGGCACGGCGGCTCATGCCGGTAATCCCAGTGCTTTGGGAAGCTGAGGCAGCTTGATCACTTGAGGCTAGGAGTTCATGACCAGCCTAGGCAACATAGTAAAGCCCTTGTCACTACAAAAATAAAATAAATTAGTCAGTGTGGTTGTGACTGACTATAGTCCTAGCTACTTGGGAAGCTGAGACAGGAGGATCACTTGAACTCAGGAGTTCTAGGCTACAGTGAACTATGATGGCACCACTGCATTCCACTGCATTCCTGAGTAACAGAGAGAGACAATGTCTTGAAAAAAAATTTTTTTTAATTCACTGCTAATGGCAGATACCTTATATTATAAGGTAATAATCTTAATTGTTGGAAAAAAATACTAAACAAGTGATTCCATACTCTAAAATCAAAAAACAAACTTCATTGTACTTTGAGGATGACATAAATTTGGCATAGCAGTCCATGTGAAATATTCTATGAGTTTAAATAATTGAGCCAAAAAGATAAATCTAGTTTCAAATAATTATATTTTTAAAAATACACTACATATCCTCATGCCAAGATACTGAAACAGATCTCCACAAAAATAATTAATTTTACAGCAGAATAAATCAAAATACTTTAATATATTTAAGATCTAGTTTCACTTTCAAAGGATTCTGAGAGACTTAAACACTCTTCTGTATTCTCCTATGCATGAGTAGAAACCTATGTTAAAGCTGTCAAACAAAAGCAAGTGGATTTTGGTTATTCTTTTTGGTGTTGCTTAATTTTCTAAGTGGCACTAGTACTCTCTATTCATGTTTGGTACTATATTAAATGAATTCAAGTTCACAGCATGTAAGGAGAACACCAAAAGGACAAAGCATTTCACAAAATCCACAACAATCTCTTGCACAAAGCCAGGTTCAAAACTAGTAGTGGGAAACTGCTAGGGGAATGGGGGGGCAAGATTAGCAGTAGTGGGAAACTGCCGGGGTTGTGGGCACATCTCATCAACAAGGGTCCTGCATAATGAACATTTGTATACCTAACCCTGAATTGAACCCCACATCTTTAAATTAAATGTAAAACCCCCAAAAACAAATGAGGTTCCTTTGAACTTTTAACTAAAGTAAGAGTAGGTTAAAAGTGAAGTTAGAACACACGTTTTTTTCTTGTTTATGACAACAAGTAACTGTCCTAAATCAAGGTCTCCAGAGTTCATAGTTTACCAAGTGGCACAGAGCATGCTAAACAATGCTGAGGCTTGCCTATGAGGAAATGTTGCTTAATGAAATGATGAGAATTTAAATACATGAGGAACAATCCAATGGATATGCACAACAAGCTAGTTAAGGTATAGAAAAAAATATGAAGATAAATATTTCAGAAAATGTATTTCCTCATGTTTAACATCAAGAAAATTACTAAAGCAGTTGACTTAAAACTCAGAGTAGTACCCCATTATGAAAACTAAAACCATATTCATGTGTTCTCTCTTTTGTCAATAATTTTAAAATTTTACTTAGTAAATCTATAATATATCTTTTTAAAGGTTGATCTAATTCATCCAGGTGGTAAAACCTCCTATTGTAATTAGCATCTAGAAATAGTAGTATTTTTACATGTGATATACCAGTTGCCCAAAGCATAATACAAAGGAAAGCCAGGGTCCTATTTTTCTCTCTCTACAGAAAAAGTAGACTTCAAACTCTATTATAAAGCTACAATAATCAGAACAGCCTGATATTGGTACAAGAACAGGCATATAGACCAATGGAACAGGATAGAGATTCTAAAAGCAAAACCTCAATTTCTCAACCAACTCATCTTCGACAAAGCCTCCACCAACATCCAATGAGGAGAGAAAAACCTATACAGTAAATGGTGCTGGGAAAACTGGCTGACCACATGCAGAAGACTGAAACAGGACCCCTACCAATCATCATACACATAAATCAACTCTAAAGGGATAAAAGACCTAAATGTAAAACGTCAAACTATAAGAATTCTAGAAAAAAACACAGGAAATACCCTTAGGGAAATTGGAATAGGCAACCAATTCCTGATCAACTCTCCAAAAGCAAATGCCATAAAAGATAATATAAGCAAGTGGGACTTCATCAAACTGAAAAGCTTCTGCAAAGCTAAAGAAACCATCAAGAGAGTGGGCAGGCAGCCCAAAGAATGGGAAAAAAATATTTGCCAACTGTAAATCTGACAAAGACCTAACATCCAGAGTCTACAAGGAACTCAAGCATGCCGAAAGGAAAAAACAAACAACCCTATTTAAAAATGAGCTAAATATATGAATAGACACTTCTCAGAAGAAGACACACAAGCACCTAATAGATACATGAAAAAATGCTTGGCCTCAATAACCATCAAAGAAATGTAAATTAAAACCACATTGAGATACCACCTAACTCCAGTCATTATGGCCATCATAAATAACCCAAAAAGCAACAGATGCTGGAGAGGATGTGGGAAAAGAGAACAATTCTACACTGTTGGTGGGGATGTAAACTAGTATAACCTTTGTGGAAAACAGTGTGGCAATTTCTAAAAGATCTAAAAATCAATCTTCCATATGACCCAGCAATCCCTCTTCTGGGAATATACGCAGAGGAACTCAAATCACTCTATAAAAAAGATACCTGCACACACATGTTTATTGCAGCACCAGTCACAAAACATGGAACCAACCATACTGCCCACTGAAATTGGACTGGATAAAGAAAATGTGGTACATTTACATGATGGAATAGTATATGGACATAAAGAAAAACAAAATTATGAACCTCGCAGCAAGTATGGAATTAGAGTCTAAAATACTCAGTGATTTATCACAGAAAGATCTGAGTTCCACATGTTCTCACTCATAAGCAGACCCTGAACATTTATCATAATACTATAAGAAAGGGATTGGCAGTAGTGGGACACTGTCAGGGGAGGGGGGACACATAACATCAATAAGGGTACCCACACTTTACCTGTACGATGACCATGTATATATCTAGCCCTGAATTGTATCCCACATTTTTAAAATAAAAAAATAAGAAAAAAGTAGTTACCCTTTATTGCTAGACTATCTGTGGCCAACTATCTGTGGCCAACCATCTCACAAACACATACTTTTGGATATTAAGATCGCGAAGTAAGCCATTATAAAAAGGTTCTTACAAAGTGGTAAAATATGCCGAGCATGGTGGCGCATGCCTGTATTTCCAGCACTTTGAGAGGTGGCGGCAAGAAGATTGCCTGAGCCCTGAGGCGGAGGTGAGAATATTGCCTGAGAGGTGGAAGCGAGAAGATTGCTGGTTCAACAACAGCCTGGGCAATTTGGCAAGACCCTGTCTCTACAACAAAATAAAAACTAGCCAGGCATGGTGGTGCATTCCTGTGGTTCTAACTACTTAGAAGGCTGAGGCGGGAGGATCTCCTGAGTCCAGAGGGTTGAGGCTGTAGTGACTGTGAGTGTGCCACTGCCCTCCAGCTTGGGCAAAAGAGTGAGACTCTGACTCAAAAAAAGAGGTAAAATACATGCCAAAAGAAAGAGAGGGAATGAAGAGTGAAAAATAACTTGAATGATACGAAGAAAAAAAAAGGAGAAAAAAGAAAAGAAAGGAAGAAAAAGGAGTATAAACAATATCACTATTAAGTCATATAGTCTGACACTTTATCCAACTTTATTTTCCACTCCCTACTCCTCACAATGATGCAATTTTACAATCTGTTTAGGCATTTTAAGCAAAGCACATAATTCCTCTAAGGGAATTTTTCCATGGTGTGATATGGCAAATGAATGCACCATGGCTAAAATTTTGGTTATGTTCCTCCAAAATATTTTAATAGCTAAACAAATAGGGCTTAGTAAAAAAAAAATTTCTAAAATTTCTATAGCAATGTAAATAAAAAACTTTTAAAAATATGTACTTCAAATTTCTCTAGTAGTCAAAAACATGGAATGATTTTTAAGATATATATTTCTGGATTCATCATTCATATACAGCTTATAAATGATATGTGGTGAGAAACCTTGGTAAAGAGTCAATTCCAAGCTTTTATTTAAATTTGTCATGCAATTTTCTGTACCTAGTGGTACAGACTTCATTAGTCGGGTTAGGTAAATATGGAAACAAATTGGATTAGGCAGGTTATTTTATCAAGGATAAACAACCCAGAGTACAGTGGGATCAATTATGTCTTGGGTTCACAAGACAGAGATAGAACCTTGTGATTGTATGGTTACATAGTTATAAAAATACATTATAATACCAAAAGAAAGGGATTGGCAGTAGTGGGACACTGCCAAGGGGGGGGGGACACATAATATCAATAAGGGTACCCACTCTGTACCTGTATGTTGACCACGTATGTACCTAACCTTCATTTGAACCCCACATTTTAAAAATAAAATAATTCAAAAAATAAAAATAAATAAATAAATGGAGAGGGATGTTCTGGAAGGTGGACCTTAAAACTATGAATTATTTGGGCCAAAACACATACAAAAAGGTGCTTAGAGTACTCCACTTAGTAAACTGGTCCAGCTATTTGGAAACAAATAAGAAACTGGAACGTCCTAAGGATGAACTTAAGTCTCTGAGATATAAATTTTCTTTAATAACATAATAATTTGTAAATTTCTATGTTTTATTTTCCTTTAATGCTGAACCTTAAAGTCTGAACCATTAGAATCTATTGTCAATAATGGCTATAGTTTTCATAAGCTAGAAGGCTATTAAATTCTAATATGTTAAAGTTAAATATTTGTTACTGAACTTGCAAAGAAAACATGAAAACAAAGGGAACAGAGAGGAATACTTTTATTTTTCTAAACTATAATAAGCAGTGTATAATACAATTATTCATGGCCTTATGATGACTATTACAAAGTATGCTTTGCTACTTAACTAACTATAACCTTCTGGTATGACCCTTAATGTTCTGTTTGCCATAAGAGCATATTTATTACAAAGGAAGAATCATGTAGGTAAAAAATATATATATATATGTATATCTGAATCATGATTAAACAAAAAAGATTTGATCTCCACTGTGAGAATCTTATATTTCATATTAAGAGAAAGTTCTTCACATTTGAAATTTTTCACTGGAAAATTTTTCCCACTCGAGGAATAGGGATCAACTATTTAAAATAAATACTTTATCAGCTATTTATTTCACTTAGTTTTAATTTTGAGTCTAAGGATCAATATTAAGTTTCAATAATAGAATTATGGAATTTCAGATTTTAATCTGTATTAATGCTATTACTTTAAATCCATTATCAATATTCACGCTCAGTAAATAATCTTAGGCAGTGTTTAAAATAAGATTTTTAAATGTATATGTATGGGAATAAATAAAAAAGAATTTACTATGTTAATTACAAAAACGTTGAAATCCCTTTAACGAAACCGCAATTCATTTAAAAAAAAAACAGCTAAAAAACTCCTAAAATATTTAGTTGTCAAGGACCTTCAAAAGCATTATGAATCTTACTTACTAACTCCCCAAACCAACCTTCTACTATACTGTACTACCACATGTGCAAACAACCCACACAGGCAATTATCTCATATGAATATTAATTTAGGTTACAAGTCAATAACCAAATGTGAATTTTCAATCTGATGTAAAATGTGATGTAAAACCTCATTATAAAGTCCTGAATTTGATCTTGTAGCAGTAGCAGTTAAACATGGTTTTTAAAATTATGAGACTTACCTTTTTTAATCATCTTCCATAACTGAAAATTCTATTATCAGCTGCCAGTACTTTAGAGAAAGAACGAAGGCATATAAATGGCATTCTTTACAGACTACTCATGAAGTGTCTCCCCTTTAGAACTTCAAGATATGCAAATAAGTATTCCCCAGCTTCGTCACAGTGAATGATTAGAGGAGACTGAAGTTATCACTTTTTATTTTATTATACTTTAGTTCATGGTAATATTCCCTATTAGAAAGGAAAAGCAGAAGGCATTCTATACAGTCTTGATAGCAAAATAAAAGACAGGCTGGCTACAGTGCCTACTGCTGGAGAAGCTGGAGACAGAGGTCACTACAGAGAACAATATGTGTGGTTTGGAAGATACATTCCCATTAGTAAATCTAGACAGATGATGGTGACTTAACAAACTAAAAAGACATTCTAAACTTTAAAAAATACTTTTCAAATATAATACTTCCAATTTAAAAACATTTTTTCCAAATCAATGTTACGATTCTGTCTAATAAAAGAAATAGAATTCTGTACAAGAAGATTGTAGCAAAACAAGAAACTATGTCAAGGTCAGCTAACATATTGAATCTTAAAATGAAAGTCTACAGATTTACTTAGCCCTAATCTCTCCTGCATTTGCTTCACTGGCCATAAGTCATCTAAGAGGAGTCAAAGGGAAGGAGTACCTGACTCTGAAGATTGGGAAGTCTAAACCATGCCCTTTTCCCCACATTTGTTAGTAACTTAATTCTTCATCCAGGAATGAAGTCTCCACAGTCATAGTTGATGATTAACAATTTCTACTGCAAAGAAGAAAAAAAAAACAACTACCCACAAGCATGCACGTCCTCTTAAAATATTTATTCTCATTCTCTTTAGAGGGTACAATTTCAAGTGCAAGAGATTTTTCTCTGGGGGTGCCAAAGTTTAGGTCAGAGAAAAATTGCCAGATTCATAATTAATAAGAGCTTATAAGAACAAAGCTTAAAAAAAAACAGTAGCAATAGACCAAAAAGTATGAATGTGAATATCATAATTTTACCGTTTTCTGGGATGGCACCCCATATAAGCAATGTAATTCAAACACTTCTGCCTTTTTAAAAAAAAACAACTGAATTTAGTTTTAAAATTTTGTTTGATGATAAAGCAATATTTGCAAGTCTGTAAAATTTTAGGCATATATATACACAAATGATAAATATCAGAAATAACTTGAAGTCTTAACTACAAATAACAGTTTGATGTATAATATTCCAGAACTCTCTATATCATCATATCTATCTATCAGTATGTTTCATTTTAAAAATTAGGTCATATTAAGTGACTCATCATTCTTATTCCATAAGCGATTACAGCTATTTTCCAGGTCAAAAAGTGTACACTTTGCATCAATAGTTTCGAATGTTGCAAAGCACTCCACTAAGTGGATATATTAAAATATATTTATCTCTTTTTGTTAGACATATAAGTTGATTCTATTATCTTGCTATTAAAATGTGCATCTTTACATGGAGTTCTGAAGTTAATTATCATTTCCTTTATAAAAGATGTTCGATACATTTATAATCATTAAACAATAACAATTCTGTAATTTAGAAAGCCAATATACTCTGAAATAATTTTCTCAGGAAGAGTAATTTCAGATAATAAAAAGCTATCATTGGAGGAGGGGAATTTTAATTTAACATTGTACAATGTTTAATCCCTATTAGTATCTCCCAAAACAATATGATATATTCAAGAGTAATCTAGCACATCAGGTGTGTTAGATATAAGAAATACCACCTTTTACAGAAACCTCTTTTAATTCCATTAATTTATCCTTTTTCTTGAAAATAAACAACTTTAAACTGATTTCAGAAATAAATAAGCTTTCTGGATATATCTCTTCTCTATAGTATCAAACTCTGCGGGGTGAAGGTACCACAACACATTATATTATAGTTTATATTTCTTAGAGTACATTCTTCTTTATAGGCACATTTAATACCAAAATATTAATCACATGAAGTAGTTGCAACACATATTTATCCCCATTTTTACAGATGAGGAAACTTTGGCCCAGAAAGGTTAAGTGATTTGGCCATAAATCACACTTATTAACAGAATCTTAAAAGAGCAACACACTTGACATCAATTTCCTAAATCCAAGTGTTTTTTTCCATGGGGCATGGAGGTGAAGAAGGAGGTGGAAAATTAGAGGAAAAGAAAGAAAGCAAATATGTAACAGATGGACAAGGAGGAAACAAATCAACAACAGAAACATGGAAAGGCTTCAAACTGAAAAGTAAATGCATGACCAAACCTGACAAATCCAGCCATAAAAGATTACATTACGTGTAGAATTATAGATGTGACCTTAGATATCACAAAGTTCAACTTCATTTTACAGATGAAAAGCTAGTTGTAATATTTGTGGCCTGAGGTTTAATGACATCTATTTTAAGTTGCTTTTTTTGACCATACTCTCAGAAGTAAACCTCTCCTGTTATATCATTCATATAGAATGCTCAGTCCATGCATTCTGAATGGATGAATGGGAAGAGAGTCAGCTGGATGATAGGATACAAGGAATGTTTTTCAGGGAAATTAGCATTCCCCTAAACTAGCATTCAGGGAAATTGTTCACCTAACATATACAAACAAAATACTATTCATAAATGGCATTTGAATACCCAGTTTTTGATATAGTGGTTTAGTTACTTACAAGTAAGCTAAGTTCATCAGTAGTAATACCCTTTTGGCTTCAAGACCCAGTCCAAACAGATCTATATTTTTAAAATATTGCCTCTAAGCTGAAATATTACAACTTCCATTATCACATAATGCAATATACTTTTTGAAACTAGTCTAGACAGACGTGATCTGCTGAAGTCTGAAATATTTTTCTTTTATGATCATGAACAGACATGGAGCAAAAGCATGTTTAAAGCCCTAAATTGTAGCTACGTGAGGACTTTATTGCTAAAGGAGTTTTGATTATCATGAATTAAGTGTTAGTGTGTCTGCAGGCAATCATGCAAAACCCAGAGTATACATTAAGCTTTGATACTGTACTGTCTTCCTATCTGTTTCTTTTTATACATGTGCTCAAAACCATTTCTTACTACTGAAATGTTTCTTCTGCAGTATTTCCTAAGATATTCTGTAATTTGATGTCATGTTTCCTATTTTCAACCCATAAGACTACCAGAAATAACATAAGAAATGTTTTAATAGTCTTGGAAAAGCTAAAATTCGATTTGTTACTAGCTCATTAATTATCTTTGCTCAGAACTCCAGGGTTTTGATCTGAGGGTAAAATTCCCTTGAGGGGGAAAAAAAAAGTACTTTTAGATCTTAGCTGTGTGTCTGTCGGGAAGCAAGAGAAAGGGCAGATGAAAGAGACAATCTTTTCAGAATATAAACATGATTCATGCCGTAACTATAGGCAGGCAAGCCCAGCTATAATAGTTTTTTTTTTTTTTAAATGAAAGGATCGGTTGTATCTCAGTCAAACAATTTCAAGTATAAAGATCCAGGGGAAACATTACCCAATTTTACTTTAATCTGTTCTCTTAATTTCCTGACCAGCCTTTTGGAAACTGTTGACTGCTCAGAGTCACAACACCTTACAACTGTGAGTTTACCCAGCAGGTAAAAATTCTTGGCTGGCTTCACTGGTGGGATTAGGTCATTACTGCTTATACTAAAAGTCTGAGAATCTGCCTGTATTCTCCTTAAGTGTCCACTCCTAATATTTACATTGCTTGATCTAATATGAATAGTGGTATTATTTAATTTCATAATTTACTGTCAGCACTATAGCTTACAATTCATTTTGACATGTATTAATTTATTTGATTCTCACAACAGTCTTTTTGCTATATAGAATAGATATCATTAACCCATTTTTAAAAATGAAAGAGAAGGATTTCAGGAAGGTTAAGTAAATTGTTCTGAACAACACAGCTGGCAAGGTGTGGCTCTTGAAACTCAGATTCAAGAATTCTTTCCTCTATGTCTCTGCTGTCTTAGATTCTGAATTGTAGCCAGTTCTATGCCAGGATGTTGGCTTTACTTTAGTAAGTTAAACTTATTTAAACTTTTACCAAAAAAAGAATATTTACAGTAAATATGTCATAAATAAAATAATTAAATCAATCTTATGAGATGGGGAGAATGAAACTAATATTTGTGGGTGGGTGTGTGTGCACCTGGGTCCTGCCCTATGGTAGGTATTTTACGTGTTATTTACAATCATCAAGACAAAGCAGTATGAAACATTTACTGAAATATTTTCATCCATGCACTGTTCTAAAATTCAGATGCATAACTCTAGTCCCTATTACTCAGTCAAGGTTTATTGTCATTAAGAAAATATGGAACCTGAAGCTCAAGAGGATAAATGACTTATTTGCCTCAAACTGTACATCTACCTTGTGGCAAAGCCAGAAACTGAACTCAGGTAGCTTGGCCCTAGTGGCATTTGAGGGAATATTACGTGTATATTATAAACTGTATCCATAGGTAGCCGAATTCATTAAAAAAAAATACTTACTAAAAATCCAGTCATTATTTGTAAAAATAAATAAATAAAACCTAATAGCTACAGTAAGAACTGGAAAAAAAAAAACAACTTTTTTTTTAATAGGAGTCTCACTCTGTCACCCAGACTGGAGTGCAGTGTCACACTCACAGCCACCACAGTCTCGAAGTTCAGAGCTCAGGTGATCCTTCCGCCTCAACCTTCCAAGTAGCTGGAACCACAGATGAGCGCCACCACACCCAGCTAATTTTCTTATTTACTGTAGAGACGAGGTCTTGCCCAGTTGCCCAGGTTAGTCTAGAAACACTGAACTCAGGCAATACTCTCGACTCCATCTCCCAAAGTGCTGAGATTACAGGCATGAACCACCACACCCGGCAAGAACTAAAAAATTAGAATTGTTTGTACCTCAAGGTTTCCAATTTCTCTCATAATCATTAATTGATTCGCACAGCAGTTATATATTATGTATATTAGGTATTATTCCTATTTTACAAATAAACACATTGTAATTTAAGAGAGTTAAGTAGTATGCCTAAAATTTCATGGTTTAAAATTTTTAGAAAAAAAAATTAAAATGCAGGTTTTGCCAGGCTCGGTGGTTCAGCCTGTAATCCCAGCGCTTTGGGAGGCTGAGGTGAGTGGATTGCCTGAGCCCGTGGGTTTGAGACCTGCCTGGGCAACTTGGCAAGACCTCATCTCTACAATAAATCAAAAAATTAGCCAGGCATGGTAGCGCGCGCCTGTAGTTGCAGCTATTTGGAAGGCTGAGGAGGAAGGATTGCCAGAGCCCAGCAGGTCGAGGCTGCAGTGGCCGGGAGCAGCCACTGCACTCCAGTCTGGGCAACAGAGTGAGACTCCAACTCAAAAATTAAAAAAAAAAAAATGCAGGTTTTTATCTAAAAATTTAGTTGCTTTCTTACTAATGTCTCAGTTTGCAAAAAAAGTGAAGATATCTAAATAAGAAAAATAGGCAAACCTACCTAAAATGAAGCAATGAAGCTCAGTTACATATGCCAACTTCATTGACTAAAATGAATTAGAAATGAATAGCAGGGATTCCAGAAACTATAACAGAAAATGATCCCTTAAACACATCTGTGGAAAGCCCATGAAAGAACAAAGGACAGTCATATGTACCCAAAAAGCCAAAAAAAAAAAAAAAATGATCACACTCTATAAAATCACACCTAGTAGGAATTCACTAAATCTATATATAGCAGAATTGAGTGTTAGTCCTTTAAGTTTAAAGGAGATAAATGTATAACAAACGAAACTATATATCCTCTATACCACAAGTAGTACATGTATGAAAACAAGAAACAGTACAAACAGAAACACAAATAGCTTAAAAGTATCTAGACTTATGAATGATATACCTTTAATGGGGTTTGTCAGAGAAGCTCTAGAATAATGATGGCAAAAGAGCCCTTAGGTGTTGAGGATGTCAACATATTAAAGAACTTTGAAGAAACCATAATATAGTTCTTTCTCTCCAGCATGACCTTTATTTAAATGGATTGGTTTTCAGAATAAGATAATCAACTTCTTCTGTCTAAGAGTCTTTGCTCCCACTACTTATTCTTCATTTCACCAGAATAAACTCTCCCAGCTTTCTGCTTTTGGTCAGCACCAAAACATGAACGTTGATGTCAACTTACTGGCTTTTCCTTAATGTCTGTTTCTGGCCTGTGCTTTGGTCTCAGATCTTATGCTTGGGGAAAAAAAATTGAGTCACAAATGTCTACTCCTTTAATCTTTATTTAGTTTTCTACTTTTATTTTAAAGAGAATAAATAGATTCAACAGGTTCTCCCCTCAGGCCAACAGACATCACTTTTATTTTAGATATGTAAGTAACCCAATGCCCAGTCTTGATCTGTCTAGACGTGGTTCACACTAAAGGCCTACAGGGACCAGGCAGGTTATATAAATGAGTCAAGTGGATTGGGAAGAAGTAATGGGAAATGGTGACATCTACGGCAAACTGAAACATGCATGCTCCTTCTAAAGCAATCTGATTCAAAATGTCAAAGAACATAGAGAAACAAGCTTTGCAGACTGGATAGATTTTGCAAAATACTCTGAGGTTCCTGGAGAAAAACAGAAAAATCAGAGACCCAATGCTTATCTTCAGATAACATGTCGACAAGATAGCATACTCCTTTATCTACATGAATTCATGTATTTAAATGAAAGCAAATACCCTTCAGCTACTACAACAGTCAGATGCTCTTGGAGATGTACCTATTACTAAAAGGCACCTTTCTGTTATTACTGAGAAAAGCATTTTGTCAAGTATAAAAAAGCATTATGACAGGCACCATTCAAAGTTGATAAAGGCTGGATCTTTACCCTCAGATAAACTTATAGTGTAATGCAGGAGATGGTTGCTCTGATAATACAAGAGGGTGAAGTATAGGTTTAAATAGCACAGCAGACAACATCAATAGCTCAGAATAATTACCTTGTTCTAGTTGTATGGTCAATATGTAGTCTAGGGGTAGTATAGCAGGTTGACTCTATTATCTTTATAAACTCCGAGGGCTAAAAGTGCCCTCAGTTGCAATTCTGGACCACTGCTTTCCAGAAAGGACAGCGAAGCCTAGAAAACGAGTGACTTGCCTAAGGTCACAAAATGGGTTAGTGACAAAGCCAGAGGAGATTTCTAAATGTTCATCTGGTGTTCTTCACTGACCAGCACATGGCCTCTAATCACCTAGGAAATGAACATAGAAGATACATTTTTAACCCTAAATATGTTATTTTAAAATCATTCATTCTGCTAAATATAGTCATTCATCCAACACATTTACTGAAGAGAACTGGGTTACAAAATGGGGGTATAAGTTGCTAAACGCAGCATAGACAGTTGTGCCCTCATGGAAATTCCACATTATGGGATATTCATTGTTTTCAACATGGGGTCAACACAGTTTAACACTCATAACATATTCTCTTCTTACCTTCCATTAACGGGATATAATTTGAAAGTAACTCCTTAACTTCATACTGGAGATGGCAGTCTTTCCCATGGTTTATGTAATAATGTTAACATTTATCATTTTTATATTTGCTCATTAAACTGTTAGAGATTCTTCATGATGAAAGGTAGAAAGAAAGAAATAAAACTACTCATGCCAGGACTCTGTCATTAAATATTTCTCAGACTTCCACACTTTAACTAACTTTTTCTTGCCAAAGATACTCAAAGTGCAGCAGTTTCTTATTCAAATATTGCTATCTATGCATTTTAAGGTTTCTTAATCCTTGCTCATTCATTATGTTGCATATAAATTCACCTTTTAATAAAAAATAAAGGTCACTTTAGCATCCTTTATTATAACCGAGATTGTTGAAGACAATCGATTTTTTCTAAGAAAAGTTAGAATCCCCACAATTTTCTATAAATATTTCCCTTGTCAGATTTTCTTAAAATGTCATTCTTTTATGCCTAGGAATAGATATCATCATGGGAAGACATACTTATCTTTAAAATACATATTAACATACATATTCATAAATAACATAAAGTGTAATTAAGGCTTGCACCACCCATTCCATTTGGAGGGAGCAAATGTTAGTTAACAGTGAAAGCATTGGTTATACACAAAATGTTTTTATTATATGCAGCTGTAAATTGGTGAATTTGAATAGTGTCTGAAACCATTCTTCTAATATATGCCACATGTTTGAGGGTAGGTGGTGGATGTAAACAAAAATCATAGCACGCCTTTTGTAAAGTTATACTTCCATTTTCTAATGTCACTTTTAAAGTTTTTCCTTTGTTTTTTAACATTGGCTAAGAAACAGATGGTAGCAATTCTATGCCACAAAGCTATTCCATACAAGTGTAAGGAGAGGGGGGTAACTATGCCACTTAGGATAACGGGGATAACCATGCCACTCACACTGAGTCTAACGCATTAGACTGGCTTTCTCCATACCCAGGACAGTCAATCAAAGCAGCAACTTGCCTCTTTCAGCTGAGAAAAGATACTGTACCGTGCAACTTCCTTCAAATACCATGCTTAGGAAAAGAGATGCAGCATGATGACAGCGTCTTATTTAAATATTTATTTTTCATAGCAAAACACATAAATCCAATAATAATAAATGCAAATTTGGTCCTGAGTAGGTCAATATGTGTCCTTATTCTCTGTTAAAAACAACAGCCACAACAAAAATAACAAGAGCTAGCACTGAGGTCTGAAATTGTATTAAGAATGTATATAAAAACTTCTCATGCCATCCCAAAATAATCCTAACTAGATTTTATCACCATCCCCTGTTTACTGAGGATACTGAGTTGTAGAGAATACTGTGAATTTACTCAAAGTCACACAGCTAGCAAGTATGAGAAAGACGCAAATCCAGACAGTCTGATTCTTGAATCCATATTATGCTATGCTACACTACTCCAGAATACTGCATAATAGTTTAAAGCAGGTACTTAGATAGTTTAAAGTTACTAAGTAAAATATGCCCAATGCAGCAATATGAAAACTTGTAATAAGCATTTGATTACACAAAATCTCAGTAAATTTTACTTTAAATGAAGATCCTTTCCATATAAATATCAAAACTAATTCAACAGTAGTGACAATTAAGGGCATTCAAAAGCTACTTTTCATTCTAAATTGATGTACGTCAATAAAACAGCAGAATAGCATCAAATTGTAGAGTCCTTCCAGAAGCCAGAGCAGGATATCAGATGCTATCTAGGGAAATATTAGACTAAGGCATTTTCAATTAATAATAATCATGACTGCTTTTTGTTTATCATAAAAAGGATGTCCATCAAGTAAAATCTATCCTATAATCCTCATTATATAGAATAGGGGTATGCCCAGATATTAGATTTATATAAGAAGTGAATTGAAACATTGATCTTATTAATAAGTTACCTTTAATTTTCCTTGATTATTGTAAGATATTACTCTATTTCACCATCTTTTTCTTTGCATTTTTTTTGCATATTTTTAAAACCGAGATGAACACACTGACTTTTTGTCATTAAAATTTTGGGGTTATCATTAAAATCCAAAAAATAGAATACAAAACTTCAAAACTCGGTATCACAAAATCAGATATGTTTTACAAACCCTGTAGAAGTACTGCTTCAGCATAAGAATTAATTTGTATGGAAATTAAAATATTTTCGTGCCCTTTGAGACATCATAACTTAGAGGAATTGGGAATTCTAAATAATTCCCAAATATCCGAATGACATGGATTGTTAATTACATGGACTGTCTGTGAATCCATTCCATTATCTGAAGACCTCACAAAAATCAAACCCTTGAAAACAATGTACCTTCACTTCTAACGGTAAATTTAATATATACTGAAGGGTTTTTTGTTAAAGAAAACCATCATTTCCTCCCCTTTTTCTTTGGATTAAACTTCACGTAAATGAACAGCTAGCATCTAGAATTAGATGGAACTATATATCACCCACTCATTCTCTAATGAGAATGAACATTAATGAAAAGGAAATCTTTCCACCATTTAGCTCAAAGAGAAGCCTAGAGAGGTACAAGACAACTAAAAATTCACCTTTTCCAATGTTAAGTGACATCTTCCTCCATCCCAGTTCTGAGAAAGGTCACTTGCACATTAATTCTGGGCCGGCCATGAATGCTGTTTCTGAATAATCTGAAACAGCTTAAAAGCAGTGACTACTCTGTCATAAATTAGTGAGCTCTGGGGCACAGCTGCCTTCAGCAAAGAGTTCAGAAAAGGGGGTAGGCTTCTCTATCTCCATACCCATTTCAGCCTTTAGTAACTTACTTTTTGTTGTTGCTGTTGTTCAGTGCCACAAAATCAATCTTATAAAGAACTATTCCACATTGATGTGTGTATAAAAGTGCTATATACCATAAGATACATTTCCGATTGCCATTTTTTTCTATTTATTTTAAGGTCTAAAATACTAAGAAATCTCAACAATACTCTTATTCTGAGCCACAAAAACTCTAGGGTAATTTTATTTCTTAATACTATAGCATAACTCTGTGTGAAATGAAATATTTGAAAAACAGGTAGCATTCATTTCTGTCAAATTTTGAAGAGTAAGGCCTAGAACATTCAACGCCACACAAACGTGACGAGCAAAGATTTACAACCCATAAACTGCACAGTTTCATTTACCTTCTTGGCCTCCGAGTGTACAGTCCTAACATGGTCTCTGAAAGGCTCACATTCCTCTCACATATTAGGCAATCAGTAACTAATACTGCTTTCTCTTCTTTGCTATAACCACAAGTTTCCTTAGTTTATTATAATAAAACAGTTTTTTTAAAAAAATCAATATTTTTTATTGTGATATTGTGGGGTACAGTTAAGGGTTAGGTATACAAATGTGCTTTGTTCAGGCACCCTTGTTGATAAGAGGTGTCTCCCCGTCCCCAGACAGATATTTACTACCATTAATCCCATCTCCCTACCCCTCCCCCCGCCATAGTTTCCCACCACTGTCAGTCATTTTAAGACAGTTCTCTAAAGAATAAAAGTGCCATATGGATATTATCATTTTCTATTGAAACATGGAAGACACC
Organism: Tarsius wallacei; assembly: GCA_963574415.1. NCBI lineage: Eukaryota > Metazoa > Chordata > Mammalia > Primates > Tarsiidae > Tarsius > Tarsius wallacei. Next base: position 5,221 of record CAUYQG010151762.1, on the reverse strand, counting down.
AGGATCAGATCTTCCAAAATTAAGTCTCGACATGATGATGGACAATAAAGGAATCATCAGTAAGGTCATAAAAAGAAAATTGGGTGGTTGTGGCATGGCAAGCGCCAGACTCCATATGTAAGGAAATACTGGTTTTCTTATTGTATTAGCTGCTATAATGGCAGGTGTAAGGACGTTTTACATCTATTGGTCCTTCTTACATTTAGTCTGCCTAATGGCAATAAAATATAAACATATTTCTGATAACATTAATTTCCTCACAACCTCTCCAATTGCCTTCGCATTTTATACATGTTTCTTCTCAAGCATTATATTATATGCAAAGTCTAAACTACTCTCCTTGTATGATTAAAAGCTTTTTGATTAGACAGATATGTGTTTCCAAGAATGTCTAATATCAAATAAACAGATTTTTTTCATATTAAGATTATTAATAATTGCAAATAATTGCAAATCTTAAAAACAAATACTATTATTCCAGTGTGGGGGATATTGGTGTTAGTCACAAGTAAAATTTTCTATGTTCACCCTCTTCGTATATTTAATCAGCCAAGCAACAATATTCTGGACCTTTAAGGTTTTCTTTTATGAAAACATAGAAGTAGACAGGATTCTGGCACTCAGGACCCTAGAATTTTAAGTTAAGCCTTAGAAGCTGTAACACTTTTTCTGGGCCTCCAAATTTTACATATTATGCCCTTTAAATGTGACTGTCTTTGCATGCTCCACAGGTCCAAATTACTTGTATTCTGATAACTCTAAGTAAACGTGGGTCAGAAAATAAACCTGATTACATAAATACATTGTAAACAATTATTATCTCTTATAGACAATAACCAATCTCTTTGATGTGACATTTTAAAAGAAAGCTGGAAGTTAGGGGAACTGGTTTTTCTAGTAACCATTTGATATGAAACTTGGGACATGCCACTTAATTTCTCTTGACCTCAATTTCTTCATCTGTAAAGAACAAAAAAATTTCTTCATCTTCACCTGTAAAACAGGAGCAAAACTAAACCATTTGTGAAAGTTCCTGCCAGTTCTCAAATCTATAATCTGATTTAAATCTTTTAATGATATTAATTAAATGGAGAATTAATTAAATCATCTGTGAGATTGAATTCAATGGACTGAGTAAGGTTTTATTGGGGGAGAGGCAGAGGACCTTCATCTTGGTTTAATTCTTAAAATAAGAGATTTAGCCAAATTTAGAGACTGTTGAATCTGACAGCTTGTTCTGCAAATGACATTATTACTTGAACAGTGCCATATTTAGAATGTATTAGCAAAGCAAAATAGATTTTATTATGACTTTATTTAATGCCATGCTTCAGAAAAATCACTAATCAGTTTCACTGAGTTTAAGCAGAGATACATTTAAAACCTGGCAAAGGTGACTATGATAATAAAAGAAGATTATTTCTCTACCTATCTGGTAGAACCAGGTTGCACACCGCCTTGATAAGATTTAATCTACTCAAACTGGAAACAAATGGGTTCAATTGGATGATAGTTAAATTTCTCAAAAATCAGAACTATTGTTCTCTAATTCCTTTTAAGAAATACTTTCTAAAATGGGAACACACAAGAAAACAGGGAGAAAGAAAATGTAAAATGCTACGAATACAACATACGTGCTACTTAAAAGGGAGAAAAAGAATGTCTGAATTCTCATTCTACCTTGATGTTCTAATTAAAATTAGTCATACAGCAGACACTGCACCTGCCAGCCAAAAGTTTATAATGAACAGAGAGACTTACTGCAGAGTCTCTTATCAGTACAGTTCCCTTGGGGCCAAAAATATTGATCTCTTTCATTGAATAAATACTAAAGTAACAACAAAAATCCATTATGTCTGACCCAACAAGAATTTTTAATTGAACAAGTTACTGTCTGAATGCTCAAGAAAGAGTGGATATACTATCGCTTACCATCTTCTTAAAGGGCAAATAATGAATGAGTTGACAATATTACTCCTATTCCCAACAGTGCTCTTCAAATACACAAATGTTCCTAGTTTTAAAGAATTGATGTAGTTTTTTACCATTTGAAAAACTCAGTCATATATTTACCTTAATCTAGTAGCAGTGTTTCTCAAGAAATTATCTTGCTTAATTAATAAAATGATGCATTACAGGTTTAACATTTAATTTTACATAATGTCCTTTTCCAAATATGTATCATATTTTAACATGTCACATTACAACTGGAATAAAATAAAAAAAGAAGGCTATTTCTCTCTCTTTGGAGTCAGCTCATAGCACTAAAAATGTATGCTAGCAGCTAGCTGTTAAATATTTCATAGATCATTTCCATAGGAAATAAAGAAACATGAATATTTTCCTCAAACTATAGTATTTACCTTAAATTAATGGCTGAGATCCAAGAAATTCTTATATACTTTATTAGACTGTAGACTAAAAAAAACAAAAAACAGATAAGAACAGGATATATATTTGGTTAGCTTAATCAGCAAATAAAATAAATAACTATTTCTCTTGAGATGAAGTTTTATACTGTATTTGCATCACATCAAGAGAAGAAATAAAATCAGGAGAGAAATGCTGTTGCAATTATTTCAAGCTGGAATATTAGAACAGTGACTTTTGAACAAAAAATATGACTTTGTCCATTCAAAATAGAAAAAGACTTTCAAAAGAACTGAAACAATGAAAACTTACTGGAACAGAGCCTTCCCTCAAAGAACCTACATTTTGTTGTATTTTGGTAAGTTAATAAATTGGATGCATAACAAAAGTAAAGTAAACATCAAGGACTCTTAATCCATATGTTTTAGAAAAACAGTCATGTATTTATATGAGATCCTTAAAAATTGTCACGTTGGCCAATTTGATAATTATATGTATTCACAAAGGTGAAGGTCAGATATTAGCTTTTCCATATCAAGTGCATATGCATGCTCATATACTTTCATAAAGCTTACTTGATTAGGATTCTGAATTTTTTAAAGCAATTTCAACACCTCCCTGTAGATATTGTGCTACCTACTGTATAATTATAATACTTCAATCAAAATTTCAAAATAAATAGGTAAAGTCAACTAAAATACTCTATACTCTAATTCCATTTGAGACAGGTACCATCTTCTCTGAAACAGACACAGAGTCGGCCCGTGAGAGACTCACGGTCTTTCTAAGCCAGTAAGAGAAAGCCAGTGCAAGAGAAGGAGGAGAAGGAAGAGGAGGCGGAGAAGGAGGATAAGAAAGAGGAATAAGAGGAAGAGGAGAAAGAGGAAGAGGAGGAGGAGACCTTTGTTCTTGTTGCTGAATCATGATATCAGGAGAAGGCGGCATCCCTATTTACCAAGCTTACAACATCAGTTCACTTTACATGTTCGTTCTAGTCTGTGCTGTAATGTTGAAAGTAGCTTTTAGAAATGCTAAAATCTATAGAAGGATGAGAAAATGACACTGCAGTTGCAGATCTGCCCCTCCTCAACTCTCCAGGGAAGATATAGTAGTAATGGAAAATGGGAAGGTGCCTGCGAGTTGACCAGTCTCTGAGATCAGTGATGGTACAGAGGTAGTACAAGTTTTCTCTCTGTGTAACTCTTATTTAACATATATGAATTTTGGTAGTGGGCGGGGGGGGAAACAATGACTTTTATTCCTGTTAAGTTGCAGCTGTGACCTTCCTTGATAATAAGCAAGTGCTGATTGATGCTTCATAAATATCACTTATTGGAATTTATTATATTAGATATTTATTTTGTCCTTAGAAAAAGTTTTTACAATTATAAAAACAGAGTTGAAAGTTTAATTTTCCAGCTAGGACTATATCTGCTTTCATTTATGCAACTTGTTTATTTTGAGTCTGCTTAAATCTTTTACATACATTTAAAAATACAATAAATGCATCAAAACTATTAGGCTTGGTATTATAATACTTAGACATATTCTAATACCTAAACCAAAATTTAAAATATTTGAAAAAGATACTATTCAAAACAAAATAAAAATTCATTTGTTAGCACATTTTCATTACTGAAATTTCAATTTTGAACATTAACTCTCCACTGCCTTACTGCAATAATAGTCCTGTGATTTTATGGTTAAAAAAAAAAATGACACTGGCATTAGTCCATTGCTTACTTTATTTAATTATTGGACTACTGTAATTTGAATCAAAAAGATGTTTTTGTTGACCATAAAATATTTTTGGAAGTATTAAAATTACCTTATGTATAAAATCATTTTCATCATTTTCATCCTGTGAGACTAAGCATTAAATTCTAAATTGCTACATCAGAAAAATTATTTGCTGAAAATTCATATCCTATATCCTTACATTAGTATGTAAATCTCCAATGGAATTCACAAATCTCAATATAGGATCTACCGCAGAACATTTCCTGTCCACAAGCACCCAATAAGGATGTAATCAATCAAAGCAATATATGATCTCTTTAAAAGAAAAAGATGTTAAATTGAATGGCATGTTCTCAGACTCGAGATCCCCCACTATCTATAAAACTCCCCTATGGCAGGGCGCCATGGCTCAAGCCTATAATCCCAGCACTTTAGGAGGCTGAGGTAAGATGATTGCCTGAGGTTCAAGATCAGCATGTACAACGTGGTGAGACCTCGTCTCTACAATAAACCAAAAAATTAGTTGGGCGTGGTAGCAAGCCTGTAGTTCCAGCTACTTGGAAGGCTGAGGCTGAAGGATCACTTGAGCCCAGCAGGTTGAGGCTGCGGTGGCCAGGAGTGTGCCACTGAACTCCAGCTAGGGTGACAGAGTGAGACTCCAACTCAAAAATAAATAAATAAATAAATAAATAGTTCCCCAAAATATAAGTCAGCTTTTTTGTTCTTACTTATGAATATGTATGAGTACAAATTAATCTTTCTAAAGTATCTCTAAATGCATTTGAAGAGATAAGAGTGGTAAGGCATAGCAAAAACTTTTTAAAAGCCGGGCTCGGTGGCTCAGCCTGTAATCCCGCGCTTTGGGAGGCTGAGGTGAGTGGATTGCCTGAACCCGCAGGTTCGAGACCCACCTGGGCAGGCGAGACCTAATCTCTACAATAAATCAAAAATTAGCCGGGCGTGGCAGCGCGCGCCTGTAGTTCCAGCTACTTGGAAGGCTGAGGCAGAAGGATCGCCGGAGCCCAGCAGGTCGAGGCTGCGGTGGCCAGGAGCGGCCACTGCACTCCAGTCTGGGTGACAGAGTGAGACGCCAACTCAAAAAAAAAAAAAA
>CAUYQG010151761.1:0-29279 GCA_963574415.1 Tarsius wallacei | reverse complement strand
CTCTTCACTCATCATCCACCTTATAATTATAACGGTGATGGAGAGAGGAGAGGTGGCATCTTTGTATTGACAGAGCCTGAGAAAGAGAAGAGAGGAGAAGCAGGGAAGAGAAGAAAAGGAGGGATAAAGAAAAAGGAAGTATAAAAGATCTAAAAATCGACCTTCCATACAACCCCGCAATCCCCCTCCTGGGTATATGCCCGGAGGAACTCAAGTCATTCTACCAAAAAGATAGCTGCACATGTATGTTTATCGCAGCATTGTTCACAGTAGCAAGAGCATGGAACCAACCATGCTGCCCATCGAAAGAGGACTGGATTTTTAAAATGTGATACATATACATGATGGAATATTACGCAGTCATAAAGAAGGACAAAATCATGAAATTCACTGCAACCTGGTTGGACTTAGAGGTTATAATACCAAGTGATCTATTGTAGAAACAAAGAACAGAGTACCATGTGTTCTCACTCATAAGAAGGCCTTGAACAATTATAATACTATAAGAAAGGGATTGACATTAGTGGGAAACTGTCAGGGGAGGGAGGGGTGGGATAGGCAGTTGAGGAAAACTGCTGGGGGGGGGCACACCTCATCAACAAGGGTACCTGCGTAATGAACATTTGTATACATAACCCTGAATCGTACCCCACATCTTTCAAATAAAAAAAAACTAAAAGAGAATCGAAAAATAATAATAATAATAACAGAGCAACAACAAAAAAGAAAAAGAAAAAGGAAGTGGACAGAAGAGAGAGCCCCTACCAGAATTCAATGGGTTTAGGAACCATTCTTCTTTGTCAGAGTTACCCCTTCAACCCCAGTGAAGTGTCTATAGGATACGACTCTTGGTTTGATCCACCCAACATTTCTTCCTCTCCTTTTAGCATCAGGGAACTCACTCCATTCCTCTTCTGGGAAAACTGATTCTGCCTCGTGTCCTGTGATTCTGGTGGAGGTGTCAGTCATACTTAAGCACCTTCCTCACCCTCATCAAATAAAAATAAACTCACTCCTTCGCTAACAAACACATACGTCAAGGTGGGCACACAAGCCGAGACCAGCCAATTAGGTATTCTCCAGAGAGTTTTAAACCCACAGAGGGTACCCACAGAGGGTGCCCACAGAGCAGAAGGCAGCACCCAGAGATCTGGGCCTCAAGTTGCTCAAGTTGGAGACCTACAGCTTCCCAGCTGTTGTCTCTGTTAAGGCTTATCTTTACCAAATTTTTAAAAATTATCTAAGCAACCCACTGCATCTCCAGTATATGCATTTTCCCTTAGTTTAGTCAGAGTCAGGTTTTTTTGCTCAGAGCAAAAAACCCTAACTGATGCAGAAGAACTCATGTTCAGAGGACTTTGAGATCAATAGAAACTGAGCAATAACAACCCTCTCTTCACAACTACAAAACGCGGGGTTGAATTTGGAGATGGCTTCTTCCTACTCAAAAATTCCATAATTTTATGCACAAAAGGTAATTACTTGCGTGGGAAAGTAGGAGTGCAGGGTTTGACAAAGACTTGTTCTGCCAATATGACTTTCAAAGTTCTTGGAGGAACTTTGGTGAAAGAACCGCCCACTACCACTGAGAGGACTCAGCAACCACTGAGAGGACTCAGCAACCAGCGGACCTGCCTGCCAAAAGCTTCTGCCCAAGAGAGATTTGTCCACAGGATGCACTACCACAGGCCAAGCCCACATCCACACTGGTAGGGGCAGTTTCCCATGGTGGCTGCTGCCTGGAACTTTGTGCTGGGGTCCTGCCAACAGCTGCCATTTCTAGAAAGGTGTCAGCCTGTGGTGACCTTATGGCTCTGAGGCATGCAGCTCTTGCCACCTTGATATAATTACTCTTAACTCTGAGGGAGAAAAGTGATGGTCAATTCTGGCATATATATATGTATAGGCACATATATAGAGAGATATATATGTGCATTTATATTCATATATGCATACACACATGAGTATATTGAGTAAGGGTCTCGCTTAGTCCCCTAAGCTAGAATGCAGTGGCACAATCATGGTTCATCACAGCCTTGACCTTCAAGGTTCAGGCAGTCCTCCAGCCTCAGCCACCTGAGTATCTGGGGCTACAGGTGCATGCTACCATGTCCAGCTAATTTTGTTGTTGTTGTTGTTTTGTAGAGACAATATCTCACTATGTTGCCCAAGCTGGTCTCAGACTCCTGGACTCAAGCAATCCTCCCCCATACGTCTCCCAAAGTGCTGAGATTGCAAGTGTGAGCCACCATGCCTGGCATATTTGAAGGAGAGACGAGATAGTCAGCTCTGGCATATATTTTTGGAAGAAAACGAACAGGCCGTCCCACCCAAAACATCATTCCCTGCTATTTTTTTTGATAGGCACCTAACATCATTTGACATACGATATATTTACTTGCTATCTGTTTACTGTCTGTTTCCTCTAAAGAATGCAAAGTCAATGAGGTCCTCTTTGTTCCTTTGTCTTCATGTCCTTGAATATCCCCGAATTATGGTCAATAGTCATACATATGTGAATAAACAGTTCAAAAATAAATATCTTTCCTTCAAGTCTTCTCTTCAGTCTCCTAGCGACAAAAGTGAACACGAGATGTCATTTTTATAGCCACTATTTTTTTCTAAAGATATACTCAAGCGCCAAGATGAAAGTCAAACCCTTACCTTAAAAGGCAAACTTACACTATTCATATAAATATTTATCCTTTATCGATCACAAATTTACTCTTTGTGCTTTTTCTCCATACATTACTCAAGCATACCTCAAACACAGTTTCCAAGATTGCATATACTTACCCTCACTAGCCCCCTTAAATTTCTTAAACAGAGTAATAACATGGGCTTTGTCTTTAAAATCATTAAGTTGTTCCACACTCCATGTAGACTACGCAAGCTAAGCAAACGAATACCTAAAAATTACTCGATAAGCATATTTTACTATACATTCCCTGGTCTATAGGACAGTATGAACTCCTCTCAGGTCAATATCGCATCTGACTTCTTCTCACCATCTAATCCAGCCATTCCTGGACTGCACCTCCCTCGGAAATTCCCTTTAATGCTCTCATGTGCATTCCTCACAAAACTCCACAGTGTCCCAGGTCCCCTCCTCGCCTCTCTAAGACCACAGCAGCACAGAGAGCAAACACATAAGTAGCCTATACTTTAAATATAAAACTTCACCGGGTTCGGTGGCTCAGCCTGTCATCCCAGCACTTTGGGAGGCCGAGGCGAGTGGATTGCCTGAGCCCATGGGTTCAAGACCAGTCCAGGCAACTTGGCAAGACCTTGTCTCTACAATCAATCAAAAATTAGCCAGGGGTGGTAGCTTGCACCTGTAGATCCAGCTACTTGGAAAGCTGAGGTGGAAGGATGGCTGGAGCCCAGCAGGTTGATGCTAGGGTGACCATGAGCATGTCACTGCACTCCAGCCTGGGCGATGAAGTGAGACTCCAACTCAAAAAAATGCACACACACACACACACACACACACAAAGCTTATTTATGATTGTAAATCCTGCAAGTCCCCTGCAAATGAATGAATTCCATTCCAAGAGCGCTTTTTTAAGTCCAGTGTATTCACAAGTCCGATGAAGTCAGCCCAGGCACTCAAACTAACACCATCGACTACATAGTACTATTATGTCATAGGTTTATAACACTGTTCACACAAACAATACATAAAAAACAAAGACAAAAAATGAAAACATTTTTTATCTCACAATACAATGCCTTGAAAAGTGCAGTGGTGCAGTGCAGTACATCAGCTGGCGTCCAGGGACTGGCATCGCGTGGACAGGCAAGAAGAGTGACTGACCAGAGGCGGGAGAGGAGGCGGTAGATGGCAGAGCTGAGGGATTGTCAGCAACAGGAGACAGAGGGCCAGCTGCACTTTCACGCACGCCGGATGTTGATGGCGCAGGTCTGGCTCCTTGCTGGATTCTGTTCTATCTACCTTCTTGAAACTCTGGATAGTAAGTAGCACCAGGCTGCATTCTGAATGGTGCTGCCAGCTTTGTGGACCCTTCTGCATTTAGGGTGCCTCGCAAATGATCAGTGCCTCCTCAAATAACACAAACGTGTGTCCGTGTCTTTGAAAGTTTGCAACTTGAAGGTTCATATGTAGGGGAGTGACTATACAGATATGTCCTCATAACTGCAATGGCAACCTTCTTCGCTATGCTAGTTTTGGAATGTATTGTTTCAAGCTGGCTCCTCTACTTATTTGGCCCCAAAAAAAGATTCTACTTGAACTTTCTACTGCATGTCAGATTTCCTCTAGACCATGCTCTGTGTGTGTGTGTGTGTGTGTGTGTGTATACTAACAAAGAAATTTTTTTTCTCTCTTTTAATTTTTATTTTGAAATTGTGGGGTACAATTCAGGGTTATGTATATAAATGTTCCTTAGCTTCAGTCTTTTCTTTCTCTCAATCTTTCTGACGTCTATATGATATGCCAACTTATCTTCCAGTCTTGAGGAAGGTCTCTAAAATTTGTATGCCTATGTATACCCAAGTGAAGAATGACTTCAATGACTATTTTTATTAAAATGACTTTTTTGCATAATTAAGTGTGGACTTTAATTTCCTTTTTCTTTTCCTTTTTTTTTTTTTTGTTTTTTTTTTTTGAGTAGGATTCTCACTCTGTCACCCAGGCTAGAGTGCAGTGGCACGTTCACGGCCACCCCAGGCTCGGTCTGCTGGTCTCCAGTGATTCTTCCACCTCAGCCTTCCAAGTAGCCGGATCTACAGGTGTGTGTTAACATGCTTGGCTAATTTTTTACTTATTGTAGAGATGAGGTCTTGCCAAGTTGTCCGGGTTGGTTTCGAAACTGCAGGCTCAGGCAATGCACTTACCTCGGTCTCCCAAAGTGCTGGGATGACAGGCTGAGCCACCAAGCCCGGCCAATTTTCATTTTAATTGTAACAATGAAGATTTATCCCATGGTATTCAGAGACATGCCAGTCCTGAATCAGTTTCTCCTCTTAATTTTTAAAATATTTATGCAATACTCATTATGTATATGGGGCACAGCAAAATACCCATTTCTTGTACATAAAACTGTATGTGTCTATCTTTGTAACTGTGAAATTAAGAAATATTATTGTCCTTGGTGATTTATTGATATTCCCTCTTTGGAAATGAATAAAGAATGGAGGTTTGGGTATGAACAGCTCTTGTGATGTTAAAATATTTTCAAAGTGTCCCTTTGCTGTGGCTGAGAGGTGGATGTTTAGGTGTAACACAGGAAATTCAAACAAAATGGGTGTAATTGGTATGAACACTTAGTTACCATTCAATAGCCTATTTCTGTTCCAGTTCATAGAGTCTAGAAATGAATTTTTCCGGCCTTTTTTGCAGTTCAGGAGACCATGAGCCATAATTCTGGAAAACGCTATGTAAAGAAAATATGAATTGCTTCTGGAAACTATTTCAGCCTCCATCAGAGAGCCATACATATGAAGTAATCCCATTTGCCCTTCTTCCCTCTCTTTCTGCTTTGGGTGCCATCACAGTGGGACCAAGGCCACAAGCTGCCACAGCCCTTGGTGACCACACTTGCACCAAAGACCAAGGCTGATGTCTTGATAAGGGTTGGAAGTGCCTGGATTCTTTGTCAACATCACAGAGCCAGTGAACGATCCCCTTACCATCTACTTCTGGGCTTCCTATTCATCAAATTAAACATCCTAATGGTTTAAGACATCCTTGGTTTTCTGTTACCCGCCGTCAAAAGCAATCTTTTTGATTTATACTCCATCCTTTTTTCAGCACGAATCTCCAACAGAAATTACTTTCCCACCAAAGAGGATGAATTATAAACCCTGCTTCTGCATAGTGAACCAGAGAAAGCAGACAGCAGAAAATATATTGACAGAGATTTTTTTTAAATGTTCAGCGAACTGCCAGGTCAGGCAAATACACAAGACTGTTGTATCAGGTTACACAGTCAAAGCATATAGGGGAAGCAAAGTGCCTATATAAACTAACTGACAAAGGCTATAATTTGATCAAGTTCATAAAGTTAGAATAAATGGCTAAAATTGAAAAGGACAATACAAAGATTTCCATGGAACTCCAAGGAAAAGAGCAGTAGAACTGGAACAATACAAAAAAAAAATAGAATCCCCAAAAAAACACAAGTCCCTACTGATTAGAGCAGTTAGCTCTAATTGGAACCCTCTTGATCCCTCTAGCTAAGAGTAATCTTCAGTCTTTTACAATAACATTGGTCCATAGCAAAGTATTCCTTTTTTAAAAAAAAATTCTGTGTTTAACTTAATTCATAACCAAACTAATACAGGTATCGCTTAGTTTTAATGTGTAGGCATATTAAATAAATCCCTTAACTAATTCAAAGTTCAAGGAGCACTGGTTATGGTTACATATTGGTATCTGAATAGATTGGATTCTACCTACCAGAAATTGCCCTAATTTTGCAGCATGTGGTAAAAATCGTCTCTCTCTCTCTCTCCTCAAATTCTATGTCTGGATAAAGCTATTCCGTTTATATACGTTCACCCTCAGAGTATCTCTACCTGGACCAAGAAGCAGGGTGCCAATAACCAGCTGGGTGTTTCATAAACTGTCCGTGAGATAAGGTGAGAGCTACTGCACTCAGCACACAAAACTATAATTCCAGTTCTTCGCCACTGGATTCAGAAAACAAGGTTTTATTTTGGAAACATCCCACATGATACAGGAAGAACTGCTAGCATTTAAGGATCTAACCTGTTGTATCTCCAGCTCCTTGGTGTATTAAAGACTTTGTGGATTCCGGAGATTGTAAAATGAAGCTAACTAACTGTTCTGAGATGTACCCTTGTGTCCCAAACATCCTCTCCCTCAGAACTTGAGTCTCCAAATGGCAAAATCCAGCACATGGAGTTTTTGGATGCACACTGGAGATCACTGGAAAGACCCAAAAGGGCTGACTTCTTCTCCTTGTCTAGGAAGATGTATTATTGCTGTTTTTCCAACTAACTGCCTAGAGACTATTCCTCTTCCTGGACATAAAGGGTAATTTATCACATGTACCAGCCCAGGCCTGTCATAGAGAAGAAAGAGTCGTGACAAAATTTCTTCTTTCAGAGGTCTCGAGGATTTTTTTCATGCCAGATGCAAAATATCTCGTCAGTTCTGGGCATTTTGCATAATGTTTCTATTTATATAGAGGCCTGGTTTTAATATGCAATTTAGAAATCTGAGAATAAGGATAGGGTCTTTTGTTCTGATTCTTTTGTGTTCAAAGCAATTCATGTTATTCTGATCATACTTGCCATCACTCTATGGATTTTCTACTGCTAAAAGGAAGTTTATTTTTCCCGTCTCTAAGATTTCTTGGACTACAGCTAATGAGTTAAGGAAATAAAATACCAGCACCGACTGGATAATCTCCTCAAATCCAAAGTCTAAATAGTAAATTCGAAAGGACAATATTGAATAACAAGCCACTGTCCACAAATCCTAAGCATATCAAGAATAAATATCATGTATGGCAAACTGATTGCATGTCAGGCTATTTCATATAAGATAAATTAGTACTTCATACAAGGTCTTTCTTTCCAGAGACTTCTATTCATACTCCACTTAAATTTTTGTGTGGTAACTCAAAGGTGAGTATTATGCCTCTTTCTTTCACATACAGGAAATGTGACAAAGTTTATGCCTTTGTTTATAAAAAATGAAAGCAACAGCTTAGTATCACGAGGAAGTCAGGAAGCAGAACCAAGTTCAGTATCATTATATGCTCTTAATATTTCTCCTTAAAATATTTTTGCTGAAATGACAATATATCATATTACTGAGCATTCGTGTTCTCAAAGTGCTTTTTTCTGCACGATCTCATTTGAACCTTGCAGCCACCCTCTGATGCATGTACATGCATGTTTTTCAAGTGGGACAATACTATTTTGGCTTATCTTCCAAAATTAAATGTAATCCCACTTTTAATATAAAAATAAATACTGAAATATGTTTAAATGATGTACCCAAGTTCAAATGACCTCTGGACTTCTTTGGGGTACCATGCTTTTTCACCCATAGCATACCACAATGAAAACAGGTCCTTTTGCATAAAAGTTTTAAAATATGTAGCTACCACCTCTTAAAGTCACCAAGAGATTTTTACTAGGCATCAATATCTTTCTACTCCTCTCTCTTTATAAGTTAAAATGTCATGAGACTGGCTCTCTAATCAGCAAACCATTCCCCAATTCTAAAACTGTCCTTCAAAGCAGTCACCTTGAAAGTCTTTAGCTCCATTACAAGCATACCTGACTGATCAAAACATGTTTAAAATGTTTTGGGAGTTACTTTGAAAACCAGGTTACAAGTCACAAAAGAATATTACCTTCTTAACAGTTACCTCTTTTTAAAAAAAATTAGTCTCTCACTTTCTTTACCAGATGAAGCTCTTATTTCTTTGGATCTTTCCCAAATATAATATTTTTGCTCAAAGTATGAAAATTTTTCACTGTTAACTGCAATTTCTAAGGTTTGCCACGGTCTTGTGGGACAGTTCCACAAGAGAAATTCCAAGAATGACTTGTACAAAGGCGGCATCCCTGAAATGAGTTTGAAGCCAGCCAAGGTAATGTTTGATGAGACTCACTTTCCCTTAGAGCATAGGTTTTTAAGTTTTATTAAAAAATAACTTGTATTGAAAAAGAAGTCTGTCACATGTCATATGCTATATGAGTGTATCCACACAATGCCTAAGGAGGGATTTCACATAGATTTTGTCTAAAAAGAGGAAGCTGTCCGCCTGGCTGCCAGATTTCAGTCCTCTAGAGGGTGATTTTCCAAACTAGCAATGATTCAATTGCCAAATAACTTCTGTTTCTTACAATTGAGCAAGTTTCAATTCAATCTACCAATTTTCCCATTATGCCACTTTTAAGAGATCATTTTAACCCCAGTAGAGCATTTCAGTAAATTGCCTACTATAGAAACGCTTAGGATGTGTTATAACACCCCTTTCCTTCCGCTGAAATAATGCCTTTCTGACATTTTGACAAGTTAATGAAGCATCTCTCTCCCATCTGAAAAAGTCAGTTGGCATTTCTTCACCAAGCAAGTAATCTTCCAAGCATTTCTTCATTTGACCCTCAAAACACCTTTTAACACTTTATTTATGAGTTGATGTCAACTGGCATGCAAGTCACTTGGTACATTCCCAGACCTTTTAAAAATAATTCCATCACATTGGCTAACCCTAAGGGGGTCTCTCTAGAACTAAGTACACTTGTAAAACTATTCATAAAAAAGGCCTCCGATTTCTGTCTTTACTTCCTTTCACACCCTAGTTATGTTTTACTTGGACCAAGAAGCACATCAAATCACAAAGCATAGAATATGGGTCCATTTCCCAACCGATTCAAGGAGCCTGTTCTCTGCACCTTCATCCTTCTTTCTAATAAATTTGATGAAGGTAAATCCCCTTTGTGAAACCAGAAACCAACTTTTCCTGCTAGGCTTCCAATACCCATATTTGACTTCGGTCTCCATTAATTAACCGCTTGGCTCCTTAAAAGTCCTCACTTCTTTTTCCTTGTCTATGTATATGTTCTTTAAAAGTCTGTCAGCAGCCAGTTGAAATGTTTAGTCTTGCTTGAAATTAATTTTCCACTTTTATTGTTCCAATTATTTGGCAGGTTTTATGACTTTATAATAATTCCCTGGAGCCCTTTGAACCTGTTATGCCTTTGGTGTTTATGCTTGATGTGTTTCCTTAGCAACGCATCGATTCTGCTGACTGTCTATTCCAGGAGATTTAAGGAATGAACATGTCTAAGATGCAAATATGGTGATGGCTGTCATCAGTTGATGTTTTGATGCTCTCTAGAATACTTCATAAATTATGGTTGCAATCAGATTTTTCTTAACACAACCTTGTTTTTTTTTTCAATTAATGTGCTTTCTGTGTTTCTTTGATTCAGTTCTACTCTTTTTGCTAAAACAAGTTTTTAAGACTTCTGCTCACAGCAACAGAAATGCAGGCAGGACAAGAAAAAAAAGACTTGGTTAATTGACAAGGTCATGGAAATATCACAACAGGAAGATTTTAACAACTTTAGAAAAATAGTAGTTTCAACAAATCTCACTACTTTAGTCAACATGTTTTTTAAACTAGTAAATTAATCACACTAAAACCTCATTAAATTTTCATCTGATCGCAGAAATATCACTCAACAAATGTTAATATAGCATTGATTTACATAAGTTTTCAAAATTACAAAGTATGCATTCATATAAATTCAAATGGTCTTTTGTGGTCCTTTAAACCATTCCAGTATTTGTGGCTCCTATAGAATGGGTTCTCCAACCAAAATAAATGGGGTCATTTTGTAGCAGTTCTTCGGGGCAAAAAAAGCAGTTAATCGACAAATGGCACTCACTTCCCTTGCAACTTTTTTTAAAATTTAGGGCCTGGCCATCACTTACATTAGCACTCAAATTAGAGTTCGTTTTTCTTAAATTTATTTCAAGTCCTTGTGTGTTTTCTAGAGAGAATGTGATACAGCAGAAAGATCATAGCTGCACAAGCCAAGCTCAAATCTTGGCTGTGCCCAGTCCTGGGTAATCTTGGGCAAGGGCCTAATTTCATTAAGTTTCCTTATGTGCAATATGGGTTATCGTACTAGTCATATAATGTGTGTAAAGTACTTTGTATGTAGTTGGTATTTTTTTAATAAATATCTTCATAAATTAATACTCCTCATGCATTAATGTTGGAAGTCAGAATCTTGCCTTTATAAAAACAGTGTGTGTGTTAATGGTTTAAACGTTGTACGGCAATTCTTTCTTATCCATCGGATTTAGGTTCCTAAAATTTCCAGTCGTAAAATAATTGCTGCTGCGGAATTTAAAAGTTTCCAACAAAAAGTGTTCAGATTTATCAGTGTTTCTTCATTTGAAGATGAATTTTTGGTTGCATAAACATTTACAATTTTTATGTCTCCTTAGTAAATTGGTCTTATTTTTAATATGCAAAATCTCTTTTTATTCTTGGTAATATTACTTATTCTGAAGTCTATTTTTGATATTACTATTACATCCCTTGGTGTCTTTTGACTAGTGTTTGCTATATATATATGCATAATTTTCCAAGTAAAAGTCAAATTGACTTTTGCTTTAACTCTTGTATAACTTTATATTCCAAGTGAGTTTCTTGTAAACAGGACATAGATTGTTTTCATTCAATCTAACAGTTTGCTTTTTACATGTGATATAATTGCATATGCATTTATATATTAGCATATAATTATAAATATGGTTTGATCAAAGGTCTACCATCTTCCTAATAGTTCTCAATGTTCCATCTGTTCTTTGTATCATGTTCCTCTTTTCCTGGCTACTTTTTGGATTAAGTATTTTTATGTTCCATTTTGTCTTCACTATTGGCTTATCTGCTACACCTCTCTGTTTTATCTTTTTTTAGTGGTTGCTCAGGGTTTATAACTTACATTTTCAACCTATCACACACTAACTTCAAGTAATAAATCATTACATAAATTATAAAAAGCATACACCTCAACTTTGTTTTCCTATCCTTTGTTCTATTATTGTCATGCATTTTACTTTTTCATGCGTTCATTTTTATTATTTTGACTTTAAACAGTGAATTATCTTTTAAAGATATTTTTTAAATTTTTTAAAATTAATTTAATTTCCCTTTAAATAGGGGAAAACATCTTTTATGTTTACCAATTTTTTGCCATTTCCAACACGCTTTATTCTTTTGACTATGTCTTAATTTAACCTGGTGTCACTTTCCTTCTGCCTGAAGAACTTTCCATTGTCAGTGCAGGTCTGAGAGAATGAATTACCTTGGCTTTTGTTTTAGCTGAAAAAAAAATTATTTTTTTTTATATTTGAAATATAATTTCACCGGATGTAGAAGTCTAAAGAATGAGTCTCATTTATTTCCAATGTGTAGCAAAATATGAAAACCATCTTCTAAGTGACAAAAAATTTCAGGTGAAATTTTCTGGATAATTTTCAAACTAAAATTGACTTCCACTTTCTTTCCCACCTCCCCCAGTTTTTTTTCTTTCTGTTTAATCATTTTATGGATCCCTGAAGATTTTGTTTCATGAAATACTTAGACAAGGTTGAGGGCAGATTCTTTTTCTAATGAAAAAATCTAAGCATCACTTATAAAAACATGCCCCTAAAGAAACGTGTTTTTGCTTCCCGTGAGATTGCCGTGGTGGGAAGAATAAGAGTTCCTAAAAGATGTTCCAAGTCCTGATTTCTTAGAACCTGTGAATATGTTGGGTTTCATGACAAAGGTGAATTAAGATTACAGGTGGAATTAAGTTTCTAAGTATGTAATTTTTAAATGGGAATATTATCCTATACTATCCAAGTATGCCCAATATAATCACAAGAATCCTTACAAGTGGAAGAGGAAGACAAAAGGAAGAGAAACAGAGAGAGAAGCATGAGAAGAAGATAGCTCAATGTTACTAGCTTTAAAACTTGAGGCAGCCTGTATATCTTCATTTGAGAAGTGTCTATTCATGTCTTTTGCCCAATTTTTAAAGTGGGTGTTTTTTTTTCCTTTATTTTCCAACTATATATCTGACAAAAGCCCAACGTCCAGGATCTACAAAGAACTCAAACGCACTGAAATGTGAGCAATTTTTTAAATACAGGAAATTATATATATATTTATTAACTTGGTGTCTTTTTTTAATACATATTTTTTATTTTAAAATTGTGGGGTACAGTTAAGAGCTAGGTATACAAATATGCATTGTGTAGGAACCCTTGTTGATGAGGTGTGCCCCCCCATCCCCAGACAGATATTATCATACTCAGTGATTTATCACAGAAACTAAGAACTGAGTTCCATATGTTATCACTCATAAACGGACCTTGAACACTTATAATGCTATAAGAAAGCGATTGGCAGGAGTGGAAAACTGTCAGGGGAGGGGGGTGGGATTGGCAGTTGAGGGAAACTGTCAGGGGAGGGGGATGGGATTGGCAGTTGAGGGAAACTGCCAAGGGAGGGAGAGGCATACCTCATCAACAAGGGTACTTGCATGATCATTGTTTATATACCTAACCCTGAACTGTACCCCACATCTTTAAAAAAAATAAAAATAAAAAATTGCTCATAAAAAAAAACCTTGAGGCATGGTTACAAAGACCAAGAGGCACAGATGGTCTTTGGAGACTGGAAAGAGGAAGGAAACAGATTATTCCGCATAACCTCCAGAAAGGAACACAGCCCGTTGACACTCCGACTTTAGCACAGTGAGACTTATTTCAGATTTCTGACTTCCAGAACTGCAAGAAAATAAATTCACGTTACTTTCGGCTGTCGTACTTTGTTAAATCAGCAAAATAAGCCATACAGATTTTGGTAACTGGATGTAGGATGCTGTCCAGCAAACATCTAAAATATGGAAGGGCTTTGGAAGGGAGCAGTGGGAAGAGGGTGGAAGAATTTTGAGGACCACGATATTTAAAAAGCCTAGATGGCCCTGAATGGAAACATTAGAACCATAGATATGAAGGATTGTGGTAGAGAAGACTCAGAAGGAAACAGGGATCTTGTGATTAAAAAATGAAAGAAAAAAGATCCTTGCTCTACAATGGCAGAAAAATAGCAGAATTGTGTGTGTGCTGTTATGTAGAAAGCAGAACCTGTCAGTGATGAATGTGGATATTCAGCTGAGAATTTTATAAAGCATAATGTTGAAGGTATCTCCTTGCTGCATATTTTATTTTACTTTTTAATTAATTAATTTATTTATTATAAAGATGTGGGGTACAATTCAGGGTTAGGTATACAAACATTGATCATGCAAGTACCCTTGTTGATGAGGTATGCCCCTCCCACCCCTAGCAGTTTCCCTCAACTGCCAGTCCCACCCTCCCTTCCCCTGACAGTTTCCCGTGACTGCCAATCGCTTTCTTATAGCATTATAATTGTTCAAGGTCACCTTATGAGTGAGAACATATGGAACTCAGTTCTTTGTTTCTGTGATAGATCCCTGAGTATGCTTGACTCCAAATCCATCCAGGTTGCTGCAAAGTTCATATATTTGTCCTTCTTCATGGCTGCATAATATTCCCTTGTGTATATAGCAGAACTATGTGTGTGCTGTTATGTAGAAAGCAGAACCTGTCAGTGATGAATGTAGATATTCAGCTGAGACTTTTTAAAAGCACAATGTTAAAGCCATCTCCTTGCTGCATTTTTTTTTTGAGTTGGAGTCTCACTCTGTCACCCAGATTGGAGTGCAGTGGTCGCTCCCAGCCACTGCAGCCTCTACCTGCTGGGCTCCAGCGATCCTTCCGCTCAACCTTCCAAGTAGCTGGAACTACAGGTGCGCGCTACCACGCCCGGCTAATTTTTGACTTATTGTAGAGATGAGGTCTCGCCAAGTTGCCCAGGCAGGTCTCGAACCCGTGGGCTCAGGCAATCCACTCACCTCAGCCTCCCAAAGCGCTGGGATTACAGGCTGAGCCACCGAGCCCGGCTGCTGCATATTTTAAAATATAAGAGGAAAGACATAAGTTGAGGAGAGAACTGTTAAACAAAAAGGAACCAATACTTGATGATTTGGGAAAATCTCAGCCTATCTAGATTGCAAAACACATGAACATTATAAGACTCATTGTCAAGAAAGCATGTTCAAAAGAAAGAAAATAACTAAGGATATGGCTAGAAAACTTTTCTCCGATACTTCAAGAAGATCAAAAGTTTAGAACAGTCAGTTACACAAAAAACTCTTTGAGAAGATGATGCATGTGACTCATGGATTTCCTTAGCCATCTGAGCTGGAAGGCAAAAATGGATTGCGTTCCCAGGAAGAATTATAGAGATGCCTCTTATCCAACAGAATGAATCCCCATGACATAAACTGGAGACTCACAAGGTTCTTGAGAATGAGATATCAACAGAAAGACTGCCCACTAGTACTGAAGGGTGCAGCAAAATGGCAAAAGGAAAGAGGTCTGTCAAATTCTGAAAATTCTATAGGCAACAAATATACTAATAAAAATAACTCAGCTGCAAACACATACTGCCTCTCGTAGAAAAAAGAAGGATAATTCAAAGAACAAAGATAAGGGGGAAGAGCCTTGATTCCAAAAGGCAGAGCTTCAAGTCACAGAGAATTATTCCCAGACCTTAAAACAAAATGGAGTTTGCCCAAATGGATTTCAAAATTGCTTAGAATGTGTGACTTTTCTTTTCCTTCTATTGTTTCTTTTTTTGAACCAGAATGTCTATACCTATTGTATCCTTAGACTATTTCTGGGAAAATGGTATTAACTGGGAATTGCTTGTCATATCACAGCACAACCAAAAGTATACTATCTTAATCACGTTATTCAAGGAACAAACACAGGAACCCTAGTCTTTCCAATAGTAAAGTGGAATCAGTAAGACCTTAATAAAATAACATATGCAAAAGAGTCCAGTAGAATACTCATCACATGGCAGACTCTCAATAAACATATTTGAAAAAGTGCTGTATAAGGAAAGCATTAATTCACTGTGTTTTGAAGTTTTCATTATTATCAGCTTAAAATATGATAAAACAAAAATAAAAGCACCTCCTTTATTCTTGAAAATGTTAACTTGACCTAAATCATTGCTCTAAAATGGAATAAAAGATAAATACTCTGTTATAAAACTAAGTGACACCTAGTTTTGGAGTAAAAAGGATAACAGATGTGCATGCCATATTATTTGTTTGCTCTTCTCACTAAGTATCAATTAAGAGCCATACAAACTATAAAGAAGGAAAAAAAAGTATAAAATTGTGAGTTCAACAGACAGATACCCAAAAGGACTAACTGCTCAATCTTGTTTTTGTTTTTCTTTCTTTTTGCTCTGGCTGTTTTTTAACAGATGTATTGAGACATAATTTGCATATAATAATATTTACCTGTTTAAAGTATACAGTTTAATAGTTTCCATCATCTCAAAATGAAACCTCTTACACACTAGTGGTAATTCCCCATTTCTCTCCTTTCAAAGTCCTAAGTAGCCAATAGGTTATGTTCTGTTTTTATGGATTTGCTTATTCCAGACATTTTATACTAATGGAATTATATAATATGTAGTCTTTTTGTGACTGACTTATTTCCTTAATTCTTATGTGACAGCTCAAAGTCATTTCCTAAGTTGGAAACTGATGGTAACACTCCATGAATGTAGAGGCAAAATTATAATATTCTGGACATGTCTCCAAATAAAATATTAACGTGACCAGGATGCATATGAAAAAAATGCCCAATATCATTACTTCTCAGGGAAATGCAACTAAAAGCCACAATGAAATACCACTTTATCCTCACTAGAATGGCTATAATGGAAAAGACAGAGAATAACAAGTGTTGGTGAGAGTGTGATCATACATTGCTGGTGGGAGTGAAGCTACTTTGTAAATAATCTGGCAGTTTTTCAAATGGCTAAACATGGCTACCATTCCATTTCATTCTTAGGAATATTCTATTCCTAAGTGTAAACCCAAGAGAGAAGAAAATCTACATACAAACGTATATATAGATGTTCACAGCAGCATTATTCATTTCTAAGAGCCAAAAAAGTAGAAGTAGCCCAAATGCCTATTAACTGATGAATGGGTAAATAGAATGTGGTATGCCCATGCCGTGGAATATTATTGGGCTGTAAAAAGAAATACATGCTTCAACACAGAAGAACCTTGAAGACATTATGCTAAAAGAAAGAAGCCAGTTACAAAGGACCATACATTATATGATTCCGTTTATATGAAATGTCCATAAGAGGCAAGTCTGTTGAGGCAGAAAAGAGATTAATGGTTGCCTAAGGCCAGGGAGACTTGAGATACAGAGGGAGAAAGCTAGAACTATGGGTGTGTGGAGTTTCTTTTTGGAGTCATGAAAATCTTCTAAAATTTTGGTGATGGATGCACAACTCTGTGAATACACTAAAAGCGATTAAAAGATATACTTTAAATGGGAGAATTTGTGCCATGTGAATTATGATCTCATGAAGCTACTTTTTAAAAAGAAAATAAAGATTTACAAAGAGAAATTAATTTGTCTTTCTTGCAATAAATATATAATCTTGAAAATTACAGCATTTATATTCAGACTCAGCATATGTCAAAATTTTGACAAATAATCAGATGTCCACAATATAATAAGGTATGCACTGATGGGTGTTTCCAATTTTCAGAATATTTACAAAATTCGAAATAAAATCAGACAGACAAGAGATCTGCTTACTTCAAGTCTAACTTAGTTAAAAACAAGTGAACCTATATTAGGGAACATTGGTCACATCTAGTAAAGCATTACAGAATCGTTGGGTATTCTATGTCTAAAAGAGCAGTTAGAAGCAGGTTCACTTTTACCTCCAAGGAAATATGATTATTTTGTTAGTTTTCATTGTTTTGAACAGCAATATTTTCCATTCCTGTCTTTAAACTCACACTGAGTTGATTGAAGATTTATCTTCACTACCAAGGGATATAAATAAGTCTGACTTCTTATATCTACTCCTTTTTCTAAAGTCAAAAATAAAAGGGAAATTGTTTTCCTTTGGCTAAACAAATGTTAAAATAGAAGCAGGGTTTTCTGGCAAATAAGGTGCTTATCGGACAAATCAATTCACAAGATTGGCATATGCTGATCAGAGATCATGTATAATACACATTTTCCATTCAAGTCCAGATATTATTTAAAGTATCCAGTACCAACAGTAACTTTGTTTTTCATCCAGAACTTACTGGCTATTAAAAAAAACTATATAGGTTTTGCTAAATAATCAATGGAAATATAGTCACTTGATTAGATCCTGGTCAATTCTGATAATGTTATGAGATGGAAAGTAAACTGGGAGTTAGGGCAAGGAGAAACAGTTGACAAAGCCAGGAAAAAGGGCACAGCATGTCTAGTGCATGATTCTATTGCAGAGATCAATGTAGACGATGAGGCCAGTGTTTATCAGCCAACAGTTATTGACTCAGGGTCCACGGTGTTCTGAGTGCTGACATACACCAGGAACAAAGCAGACAAAATCCCCATCCTTAAGGAGATTTTAATTCTAGTTTATAAAGCTCAAGCACCAATCTGTCTCTCTTTGCAGTCTCACAGCACATAATGGAAGGTAACCAGGGTAACCACGTCCCAGTCTGAAATTTCATCTGGTGTCACTCAGGAATCCTGACATCATGAAGAGTGATAAATCACTTTATACCAGTGCTTAGATACGGAGATAAACTAGATGCATTCAACATGGCAACCACCTCTTTCTACTGCTCTCAAATCATCGGCCTGATAAAAATATTTCTTCTACTCCAGTGTAAAGGAAAATAGTAGCAAAGCTGTTTCCATCACTGAACTCTCAGGCATATGAACTGGTCTTACAGCCAATGATACAAGGGGTGGGAAGGAGGGAGTTTGATACACACATAGGTGGACACTCTGTATTTGTATATAGTAAAATGAAAATCTCATGATACTGAAAACCAGAAGACCTGCTGTTTATTGAAAAAGTCTCAAATTTTGGGGCCTGTATTAACTTCTTCCTTAAAAAAAAAAGTCTAACCTATGGTCGTTCTTAACTCTAAAACTACGAATCCATAATTTTCTATGCAAAACCTTAGGCTACAACTTCTACACTTTACCTGCAATGAACCAGTAGAAGACAGTCTTTTACAGGACAGAGTAAACAGTGAGGTTAAAAAAAATCAATAATCTCTGATTTGCCTTTCTGCTCGCCATTCAGTTTTTGTTTTTGTTTTTTTACCATAGCTTGTGTATTTTGGAAGTCTGATCCAAAAACAGGAGATAGAGAAGAGAATTCAAGACCAGTATGCACAGAGGATAAAGAAAGAAGAACTCCCTGAGATGAGGCAAAGACTGCAGGGTGCAAAGAGAGAACAGGGGCAGTTAGACTATAATCAAGACAGACACAAGCAATGGTACGAAATTTAAGGATTCTTATTGTGGCTTCCTCGCCTCACTCCTTTCTTGGGATTCTGCACCACTGAGACCCTGTAGCACCCTCTCAAGGATCTAGAGTACCCTCCTGACATGCCCCTCTGTATTGGAACTTTCTCCCATGGAGATGGCCTTCTTACTTGCCATCGTCCAACTGCCGCTCATCCTAACACAAGCCCCCCTCTGGTATGTTTACCTGGCCAAGGATCTAATTAATCAATTTTCATTGTATTACTGATTAGGTCAATACGATGAGGCTTTGCACTTTCATGGCATGATCACCTAAAGGGTTGTTCAAGGTGGGAAGGACCTTAAAAGTACGAGGAAGCAAAGCTAAGCCCATTCTCATCCCTCTGTTTCTCATTGGTGGGCTATACCAGCCATGCTAGTATGGATTGTGCACTAGTCCTTTTCTGTACCACACTGCCTTGTGTGAAAGAGTTTCCAGCGCCAGGAGAGCTATTCTATGGATACTTTTGAAGCAAGAGAACCTGCTCCAGGCTCTCACCTTTTTTACTCAACCATTAGGCTTCCCTGAGAAAGTAGACAGCAGTAACTTTAGCTTCGTATTTAAATACTTGCCTGTAAAATTAAGCAAGCCCATCATTATTTTTTAAGTATTTTTTTAAAAATTTTTATTAATAGGATTTGGTTAAATAATCTGCCCCTACATTATTTACTGGATTCCAAGTTTTCAAAGTGCTTCCAGTACTTCTTTTTTCTTTTATTTTAAGGATGTGGGGTACAATTCAGGGTTAGGTATACACGTGTTCATTATGCAGGTACGCTTGTTGATGAAGTGTGCACCATATTTCCTTGTCTCTGAAGACAATCATGGGAAGCAGTTGGAGCCTTCTGAATATCAGTCACTTTTGTAAATAAACAGTGGTGGTTTAGAATACACTATCTGGACTAAATCGCCAGCAGGTGGACTGAACCTCTGCCTCTCCTAGTGTGACACCTCAATTTATTTAAGTTGTTCTCCAATCTGTTTATTTTTTTAAAAGGGGAGGGTGAAAAATAATACTTACCTCTTTAGGGTTCTTTGAGGATTAAATGAATTCATGCAAAACGAGTGCTTAAAACTGTGCCTGACACCTTATAAGCACCTCCAAAATGGGAATTTTTGTTAATATTGTCTGCACCATCACAACCACCACCACCACCATTATATCATCATCATTGTCATCTGGAACGGCCATCTACTCAGGATGACCATGTGATCATCAGAGCCTCACATCACTTTGTGAACTAGACACATAGACATGGTCCCAATGTTGCTTCTCATGGCTAACATCAATTTCTTGTTTTTGACGATTATTTTGCTCTATCATTTTTTCACCTCCCTTTCCCCTTTCTTAATAGACAGGCAGATTGAAGAATAACTTAAATAAAGTTAGGTGACACAATAGTGGTGGCAGAGGTGGGATCCACCTCCAGGTCCTTTACTTTAGTCTAGACACCATAGTCTACACCACTCTGCCACAATTGACATCAAGAAGTGCGAAGTAGTTTCATGAAACTTTATGAATTTAGTGGGTCATCTTTGTTTTCGTTAAAAAGGGGAAAGGAATATTTGAAGTGGCAGCATGCTGAATAGATGTATAAGAATTTTTTTCCCTATCTGGAACACGAAATTAAGATGTTTCAGGACTATGATTTAGTTGTATGGAAGATCCAAGAGCTTCTAGAAAGCCTTATATTTGGGCTTCCTCTTTTAGCTATAAAGTAATTTACAGATGCTGTTATAGTCTTAATGCCATACTTAATAAAATACAGTATTTCTGGAAGACCTCAAGCAGTTGGGCCCAGAACAATAGAAGAAATGGCTGAGTTTCTGCCCTTTTCACATTAAACTACTATCAATAACTCACAGTTAGCTTCACGATAAAAATGGCATGGATAGAAATTGTTTTCTTTCCACAAAGTTAGGATTCCAGAAATAAAGTTACCACAACCAGTGTTTGGCATCAAGGCTGAAATACTTTATAGGAATTGTTTGTTTGATTGTTTTTATCTTAAACAGTTCCAAAAGATTCAGGTGACAAAATACATATCTCTTGTGAAGGCAAAATTAGAGAGTGCATGTTTGGTAATTTGACCTAAGAAAATGTAGCAACACAATTAAACTACAGGTAATAACTCATAATCTATACACCTACTGTTTTCCTCAAAGACAAAGTACTGATATTATCCGCTTTTCCATTATCAGCTAATACCTTTACACATTTAAGTAGTGACTATAATCTCAAGATCA
The DNA here is from genome assembly GCA_963574415.1 of Tarsius wallacei. NCBI lineage: Eukaryota > Metazoa > Chordata > Mammalia > Primates > Tarsiidae > Tarsius > Tarsius wallacei. The sequence goes on along the minus strand of CAUYQG010151761.1, from coordinate 8,058 downwards.
AATATATTTTGTATACATCTAGGAACTTTTTTAAAAGATTGTCTCCTTACCTAAGATGAGTTAAATTCATATACTCTTACCTTAAGGGGTGGGGGTGACTCTGTCTTTTGACACTTGTCTTTTTCTGACTGCTTTCATTTTCACATGATAATATAAATTCAAAGTCAGTGTCTCTTATTTGTTAACGTGAATTGTCTCTGATGACTGTTCTCCAAGTGTTTTTTGAATTTATTGCCTTTCAATAGTTATCAAAACCCAGTTAAGAAAAGCAACATTTATACAATGTTACCTCAGGATTTCAGAATCTTCCACCAAATACTCTAAAAATCTGTCTTTGGATAAGCTAGACCAGTAGAGCATTGCCTACTTGTACTGAATTGTTAATTTATACACATCTCCTTTCTCCTTAATACCCCACTGGCTTGCATCGAGGGAAACAGAAACAACCTTATGAAAAGTATCTCTTCCTGTTAGAATTCTGGACAAGAAGCTCTCGTTTAGTTGGGTTGGGACTGAGAATTTGAAACAAGCAGCTGAATAAGCCCTAATTACGGTAAATTCAAGATGGCAGCACTGCTTGACATAGAAAAATTCCCAGAGTGAGTAAGGTACATTCATCTCGAAGACTTTTTTCCCTGGGCTTGAGGAGATTCTAGACTGGCAATCCACTCCTCCAATATATTCATTTCTTACCTGGCCTCCAATTGGTCCCCTGGACTTCGGTCCATTCTGAAGAATATTCTGAAAAAAATTTTCTGGTTTATACATCCACACTATTCTCAGTCTCATTTTTTCATCAGATCAAGCAAGTTTACCTTTAGGTGAAGCTGGTTTTCTTACCATAACATCACAAACTACATCTGATTCAAAATCCCAGTATAATCCCAGTCCCAAGATAAATATCACATCCCCAGAAGTTGTACTACCCTGTATCTTAGGCTTGTAACTTTTCCCAACCCAATGACTTCTTCTGCTTTACTAATAGTCTTACATCTTTCTGGATGGCCCACAATACTCAGAGTATTTGGGAGAAAATTTTTTTTAAATGGTGTGTTTGTGGGTATATCAGGACAGAGATAGGACAGCATTTTTAGGTTGCTATCTTTAGAAGATTTCTACTTGCAGGGTTGGCTGACATCTAGATACTTAGCTCTTGGAATGTTCTCTATGTTAATAAGATCATGTTGCCCACATGGGAAACTTTACTATTATACCAGCTTGCCTAGACTGATTGTACAAAAAAATGTAGTGGATGGTGAACACCTGCTTTGCTTCTGGAATTTTGGTACTTGCACCTGCAAAGGGTACTTGTGTGACTAGTCCCCAAAATCTCTGGACTCTGAGTATCCAGTATCCAGTTCCCTGGGTCCAAACACTGCACACACACTGCTGCATTTTACTACTGGAGAAGGAGCATTTCAGTGGGACCCCTTCTGAGAGGGAAATTGGTGGAAATCTGTGCTGGGATTCCTCCAGACTACCTAATGTATCTTTTCCCATTGCTGATCACTGGAATAAAATACAGTCTTAAGTACTGCTGCCTTTGAGTTCTGCAAGGCTTTCTAATGAATAACCAAATTTGTGACTGGGCTTAGGACTCTTGAGTCATATATACAAAAACTTAGAAATCGGCAATAAAGTGGAACAAACACTTCATGAAAGAAGTTATATGTATGACAAACAACCACAGAGGAGTCTCGATGTCATTAGACATCAAGGAAGCAAAAATTGAAACTATAACGGGATGCCACTATATTGCTTAATCTAAAAATACTAACCATACCAAATGGTTGTCTAGAATCTGAAAATTGACTCAAATTAAAAGAAGCCAAGATGAGAAATACAATGACTGGACCATGACAGATTCCTAGCCAAAATTTTACAAAATAATTATTTGTTTCTATAGTTTATATACATTCAAGACAGTCTTCTTTTAAAAAGTAAGAAAAGGAAAAAAGGAATTGTTTAATTCAGAAACATAGCTCAATAGTTTACATCTATGAAAAAAAAATTGGTTTTCACAGAACTAACTCCAAACATTGTAAATGCATTCACAGAACAGAATCTATTCTCTTAAGTGAGCTTTTCTAGAAATTGACAGGCAAAGTTCTGAAAGATTTTGTGATTGATATTATTGAATATTTGTTATTGGTCAGATCATTAATCACTTTAAATATTTTCAATCAACTGGTAGGCTATATAAACATTTCTGAGCATAGCAGCAACATTTGGTAATTAATTTCTCTTTATTTAAACCACTAAGAGGGCTTCATAAGACAGTTTATAATTCTATCTACTACACTGATCTTAGTATCAAATAAATGTTCCAAAATCATTTCAAAAACATCCACATAGGAAATGAAACACATTTATTGCAGTTATAGCTGTCTTTGTAAGCACAATATTTTAAATTAAGACAATTCAGATATGGAAAATAACGTCTCAATAATTTCGCTTAGTTGCTGGATGACTGAAACTTAATTAAGTCCCTCCAAAGTGTTTTTCTCAGTCACTCTGTCAGAGTTTTCTAGTCCTTGAGGAATATACCCAGGACTAGAAAGGGATATGTCCATTCCGAGTTGGTTTTTGACCTCCTCCTGGGGTGTCCAGCCATGGGAAGTGGGTGAAGGTATCCAGTGTTAAGTTGGTGGTTGGTCTCAGGTGCGACCGACCCTCGACCACCAGGCATGACATGCATCTGCTGTGTCCACCTCTTCGTTCCACAGCCACCCAACCCAGCCCACTTCCTCCCTAACATTCCTGTGTCATACCCAAGAGAATTCCTCAGGGACCACTAGCTTCTAAGTAAATTCTGCCTTCTTTGGAGGGCCAGATATTCTGGGATCTTGATTATGTTGGTGTCTTGCCAATAGCCGTCAAGCACAGGGTTCATATTCATTTTTGTAGACCTCAAGTAAAAGGCTCTCATTTTTTCAAACGTCTTTATCTGATGGGAGTGGAGTGGGAGATGGGACAGATTTATTGTCCTTCGGGGAGGCCTCCAGACTTGGAAGACCCTAGAAATTCCAAGTCTTGGTCTCACTCGTCCATTGACACTCCATCCTCACACACCCTCTCTGGTGCTGAGAGTGTCCATCTACTCTGTCAGGTGTGGTTTATAATAAAAGTCATTTAGCTGATGCCATCTGTAGGCAATGGATTCACCAAAAGAATACATGCAAACACAATGGACATATCTGAATGATTTATACCATAATCAAAGTGCATTCAGAGCAAGGGCCTGACGCAGTTTGCCTTACGTCTTGGAAACTGCTACATACAATGGCTAATGGCCTTGTTGGTTTTCTGAAAGCAAAACTAATCCCCTCTCAGTAAATTCCATCCAATTTAACTTTCCTAGATAAAATGTGCACGCTATTTTTCTCTCTTTTGACACACAGCGCCTCATACATGGTAATTCTGCAGTAAGTGGTTTCTAGATGAATACCTTTCTCTCAAAGACATTATTTCCAAATAAGATATCTGGGTGTTCTATTCAGGGCCAGAACAAATGATATGTTATTTCTGATGGTGTCACCACCACTCCTAGCTATTCTATGATATCGGAAAAAGCTTGGTCCTCCCAATAAACAGTTCCATCGGTGATTAAGAGTGTGCTCGTTTTGCTTAGACCTAAAGAACCAAAATGAAAGACTGGACATTTCAAGAAAAGAAAAAAAAAACAGGTAATTCCAAAAGAGGAAAAATGAAAAAGTGAAGATTCTACTGTGATCCTAAACATAGAAATCCTTTAGAAAGCACTTTTTTAGTTTTGTTTTGTTGTTTTTTTCAATTCACTGAAATGCAAGCTATTTTGCCATTTCACTCACATAGCCAGAAATTATAAGCACCATGAATTGCAATAGTCTGAGGGCTAGGAAGGCACTTATGCCCACTTTCCTATCCACGGTGGCCTCAGGAACTAAGATCCTTTCATTAGCTATTTAATGATCCTGGGAATGTCCCAAGTCAATATTTTTATTTCCTGTTTTCACCTGCCAGCGGTGAATATTTGTCTTCGTTTTCTGAACAGATGACTAAATTTAACATGGGAGTCATGACAAGACAGGCAGGAAGCTGCCCAGGCCAAATAAACTGGAAAAACTCAAACAATTTAAAATATGCTTTTTTGTTTGGAAGGAAGTCTCCACATTTGAAGATCTCCACCGTGCTCTAATTTTATTGTGATGCCACAATTAGATTTGGGAAAAACCTCCAAACTCCTGCAAGCTGAACACGCCTACAAGTTAAAATGGAAAGCATTTCGATTTTGTATTACAAGGACAGGGTAGAATTTTTTATGCAGTTATTGTGATAAGTGAGCTATAGAACATCTGTGATATCAACCACTTTTTACTTTTGCTTACTGAAAGCCACATCTGTCGGCTAAACTATAGATAAAATCTTCTTGAGTTTCCTACTCTTAAATTTTATTTTTATGCAAAGAATCTTTGAAATCTCATAGCTTGTTTTAGCATCTTTTTGTGACCTAAAACTCAGCTAAACCCAGGAGGTGATATTAAGTCATGATAAAACTATCTTCTCAGTAATGTATTTTTTAATCAACTCAACAACATGGAGCCTTTTATCTGAAAAGGAAACCTTGCTAACCTAACAAAGACATGAATATACTGGATTTCTTCGTACTTTCTGCATTTCTTTTTTTTTCATTTTTTAAAACAAATAGATTTTATTAAATACACATAAAAACAAGTGTGCGATCTGCTCCTTTTGTTTAACCTATCAGAGTATCAACCAAGAGATGTCCCTGCTGTGGGCAGAAATTCCAAATGGGTCAAGAGCGAGAGTGCATGGGCCTTTTCTTTTAATGCTTTTTAAAATATACTTTGTATGATGCAAATGAGCTTGATTTCCCAGCCAGAGTAATTGAGGGGGAAAAGGATTGAAAATGAACAGCTGGGTCAATGGGAGCCAGAAGGGTTTGGAGAGATGAGGCCTGGGGTTTCCTCCTGGGGTGGACAGAAACAATGGCAGTGAAGGAGGAAACGTATGCGTCCCTTGCCTGTTGGGTAGCAGATGCCTTTCAGTCAAGGCCACAAACAGACCTTCAATTACCAGGAGCACCTAGAGTCAAGGATTTCTAATACTCCGAGGCTTTATTCGGTTGCTTAATTCATTAGACTCAATTCCCATCAAAACCTGTCATAACGTGTGTGTGTATCTGTGTGTGTGTGTGTGTGTGTATGTGTGTGTATTTATACTTTTCTTACACCCTATGTGTTTTAAAGAACAATACCAGACACTCTGATCTGACTTTGTAAGGGGCCACATATGCATCTGAAATAACATCTCAATATAACGGAAGATTGAAAAATTACTCAAATAATGCAATATTTTAAGGTATTCAAGAGAGTTTCTATGTATTTTATAATACTATGCATTATAAATGCTAGGCATGCACATAACACACACTCATAAACGGGTTTCTCTGCTACTGCAAAAAGTATTTTCATCTCCGTAATAATGATTAGCTAACAGTTATTAAGCACTGCAAGATACTCAACATTGTTCTAAGGACTCTACATATATAGTCCCCCAATCCTGACAACCCTATAAATCAATGATCTCCACCCACCGAACACAGAAAGGTGAAGCATGGTGTCCAAAGTCAGCCAGCATTCAATCCCAAGTAGCCTGGTTCTTGAGTACATACTCTTACCACAATACAATATATTATCTCATTTGATCTAGTTGTGTAGGCATCATTATATCAGTTTTTCAGATGAGAAGATTGAGGCTCAGTGAAGTTCCATAACTTTCCAGCTTCCTCGGCTAACATAGGATAGACACCATGAGTCGAGCCTAATTTTTCTTATTTCGATATCCATGCTCATGACCACTTTTGAGCTTATAAAACCACGACGGCTTCCTAAACACAGGACCACTGTGTAAGATGTGAAAGTGACCACAACTGTCAGAGACGCACCAGCAAAAATGAACAAGTTACTTTAGTGGCCTGACCACCCCCCCCCCACCAACTCACTGAGGGGTCTCAACTCTAGATAGGACCAGTATTTTCACAATACTAATCACAGGGCAAAGGTTGCAGACTCAGCCGCCCATTCTGCCCAGAAAAACCATTGCCAGCACTAGAAATGGCCTGGGTTTCCCTGATTTTTTTGCACATCCTCGTAGCAGTTTCTCTGTCTCCAGGAGTGGTCACAAGGGGAAGCAGAAGAAAATTCAACCCAGAGACCCAAAGCTAGATTCAAAATGGAAACTACCTGCCTGAGTCATGAATCATGTCCCTACAGAGCTCTTTGATCCCAGGAGAGGGGACTTATTGACACAAAAGAAGAGAGAAGCAGATCACAGTCGAGAAGGCCTTTGTGGTCGAAAGTCTTTTCCTCCTAGATGAGTGTTCTGGACTTCGGAGTAGCTAGCTGGCTGGTTCCTGCCGTGCTTCAATGGACCAGGTCTCTGCCCCTGCTCAAAGAGTGGAAGTCTGAACTCAAACATAAAAGCACAGCAGCAGGCCACAGAGTCTACAACCGAGGCCTGCTGGGAGCCCCAGCCAGTTCAGAAACCATATGTGTCCTGCTTATCCATCTGGCTCGTTGGACAAAGCCAAACAAAACAGCAAAAATAAATGGGAGAGCAGAGCCTTTTGCCTTGGCCTTGAAGCACACGCTGACCTCACCTTCCAGAGTTTTTCTGAAAGCCATTTGGAATATAAGTGGTTTGATTTAGAGTTACAGAGTCCCATCTATAAAAAGCTTTCAGAAGGGGAGAGAAACGTTCCAAAGTTGCATCTGATTAGCAGGCTAATCACTCTATATCTAGCCTTCCATTTGCCAATATTATTCCATAAAGCAAACCCTGAAATTCAGTGAAACCATGGAAACATGTACCTTCACCGCATGTGAGTCCAAACCAAAAACAATCATAGCTTATATGACACCACAAAAGACTCTGCACTACTAAACTATTTTTTATGGAAGACCAGACTCACTTATTTAAGCAAAAATCAAAACAGTAAGTTTCTATGTAATAAGAAGAATCCATAATCTCTGAAAAGTCATTCCTCTAACATCTTAATTGCACTTTTTGTAATTTCTACTTTGATTCACTGTAGCTTATTTGTTGAAACTAATAATATATCCCTATGGTTGAAAATTTCATTGAATTAGTGCGTAAATGAGAACCAAAAAAAAACAACAGAATTTGTTTATTTATTTTATTTATTTATTTTTCCCTAGCAGGAAGTGAATAGCTGTTTTCTTTTTTTTTTTAATTTTTATTGTAAAGGTGTGGGGTACAATTCAGGGTTAGGTATATACACATTGGTCATGCAGGCACCCTTGTTGATGAAGTGTGCCCCTCCCTCCCCTGGCAGTTTCCCTCAACTGCCAATCCCCTCCCCATCGACAGTTTCCCATTACTGCCAATCACTTTCTATATATGCCAATATTTGGCGATAGCATTATAATTGTTCAAGGTCTGCTTATGAGTGAGAACATATGGAACTCTGTTCTTTATTTCTGTGATAAGTCACTGAGTATGATCGACTCCAAATCCATCCAGGTTGCTGCAAAGTCCATATATTTGTCTTTCTTTATGGCTGCGTAATATTCCACTGTGTATATGTACCACTTTTCTTTATCCAGTCCAGCTTCGATGGGCAACATGGTTGGTTCCATGTTTTTGCTATTGTGAATACAGCTGCAACAAATATAAGTGTGCAGGTATCTTCTTTGTAGAATAATTTGAGTTCCTCCAGGTATATTCCCAATAGGGGAATCGCTGGGTTATAGGGAAGGTCAATTTCCAGTTCTTTCAGAAATCGCCACACTGTCTTCTAAAAAGGCTGCACTAGTTTGCATTCCCACCAACAGAGCAGAAGCATTCCTCTTTTCCCACATCCTCGCCAGCATCTGTTGTTGTTTGTTTTATTACTGATGGCCATTCTTACTGGGGTTAGGTGGTATCTCAATGTGGTTTTAATTTGCATTTCTCTGATGATGAGTGAGGCTGAGCACTTTTTCATGTGTCTGTTGGCTGCCCGTATATCTTCTTCTGAGAAGGGAAGAGAGCAGA
>CAUYQG010151749.1:0-24001 GCA_963574415.1 Tarsius wallacei | reverse complement strand
GTCTAATTTATCTTTCTAATCTCTCTACAGAAAATTATAAAAGCACTGTCATATAAAGAAGTGATCAAACATCATGCATCTTAAGATGTAGAAAACAGTAGTTTATTTATTATTATTATTATTTTTTTTTTTTTTTTTTTTTAATTGGAGTCTTACTCCATTGCCCAGGCTGGAACACAGTAACACACTCACTACCACCCCAGCATAGACCCCGGGCTCCAGCGATTCTTCTGCCTCAGTCTTCCAAGTAGCTGGAACTACAGGCATGTGCTACCATGCCCGGCTAATTTTTTTTTAAATTTATTGTAGAGACAAGGTCTCAACAAGTTGCCCAGACTGGTCATGAACCTGCAGGCTCAGGCAATCAATCCCCTCAGCCTCCCAAAGTGCTGGGATTACAGGCTGAGCCATCAAGCCCGGCCAAAAAGAGTAGCTTAAAATTGAGACCAGCACTTTTAAGTATTGTGATGATAATGTCATTGACCATATTTTTGCAATGTGTAATCAGGTATGATTTCATTTCTCATTCTAAGTACATATTGACTCTTGTACATAAATTTATCTTTGTGATTTTGTGTTGTTTTGTTTTTTCAAGGAGGCCTTCCCACAAATGTTGTGTGTCAGGTCCCCAACAAAACTTTGATCTGGCCCTGGGAAATGATGTCTTGATTAAAATACACAGAGTAATTACTAATGAGTAATCACTATTTTCCTTTCATTATATATGTGTTACAACATCAATAACCCAGTCACACATCATTGTCATTGAATTCCAGGATTTAAAAGGGTTCATTTGAAATACATCTCTTCTGCTCATTCTGGACCTAATCTGATATCTCTTCAATCTTCAGTACAAAAAACTCACGTCTCACTAGCACTAATACAAATGTCATTCCTGGTAATTAGGTTACATTGAGTGCCTTTGAGCTTTGTAGTGCTAATGCCGGTGAAGTTCTTAATACATTTACAGTTATGGTTATTCAAACCACCAAGGCTTTTCCTTGAGTAAACAACATATTGAACCACATGCTGGCCTGACAATACCAATTCATTCGAGAAAATTAAAAATACACAAAAATTTCAGTAATCTGATTGAATTTAACAGTGTCCTAAATAATACCAACTTGTAAGACCACCTTTATGAATTATAAAAATGTGTATACAAATATAAAAATGCCCAACAGCTAAATGCAATCTGTGCAAATATTCCCTAGATTATATTTATATTTCATCTCACACCCTTGACATTCCATTAAGCCATACTTCAATAATCCAAATTTTTACTATTGTATTGCAAAGATTTTCTCAGCCTGAAATTAAATAAATTGTAAATTAAATTTTTGAAAACCAACACCATAGGTGGAAATCAAATTAAATGCCTAACTTCACATAAATGGTTAAAGCTTTAAATGAATTGCATTTGTATAACAGTCTTACTTGCTGCTGCCTTTTATAGCTGTAAAGTAATATTATTCAATATAAACAATGTATTGGCAATCAAACAAGAAAGACCAAATATCAATAAAGAATAAGAATTTTTGTCAAATAAATTAAAGAACCGAATTTAGGCTTGGAATATACAATTTTAGTAGTTCTGTTTCTCTGATTGACCACTGTCTGTTAAGACTTACTAAAGATAAAAAAAAAAAAAAAGAAAGAAAGAAAAATATTTCTTACCTAAGAAGATTGGGAGCAAAATTATAATTGACTGCCTTACTCAAATAATATTGTTCTATTCATAGACACAGGAAGTGAAATTGTTGTAACTATGTGCTAGGAGTAGCAAAGAAGGTGGGGAGTGGGGGTGGGAATTACTGACTTACTGCTTAATGGGTTTCAGTTTGGGAAGATTAAAAAGTTCTGGAAATGGATGACGGGAATGGCTGCATAAGAACTTACTTAATGTCACTGAACTGTACACTTAAAAATGGTTAAAATGGTATATTGTTACACACATTTTATCAAAATATAAACCTCCTAACTGTTCTAAAGTAATTATATTTACATTTATATATTTTTTTCAGCCTGAATTGAAAACTACCTCATTATCAATAACAGAAATTAAATTTTTTTTTATTTTTTTAAAACAAAGTCTCACTCTGTCACCCAGGCTGGAATACAGTGGTGTGATCCTGGCTCATGGCATCCTTGAGTTCCTGGCCTCAAGTGATCCTTCTATCTCAGCCTCCTGATTAGCTGGGGCTACAGGGATGTACCACCAAATCCAGATTTTTTTTTTTTTTTTTTAGAGACAAAGTCTTACTATGTTGTCCAGACTGTAAATACTTAATTTAGCCATTCAAACTCACAGCTAATAAAATGGCAAAAAAAAAAGAATCAAGTTTTCTCAGTTCTGGCTCTGTGAATATTTTATTCTAACACAATACAAATTGAGAGAGCACATAAGGCATTTCAAACTTATGTGGCCAAAAATAGTTATTCTGAAACAAATAAAAAAACTATCTTTAGAAGTAGAGGTACAGGCCGGGCATAGTGGCTCAGCCTGTAATCACAGCACTTTGGGAGGCCAGGGTGAGAGGACTGCCTGAGCCAAGGGGTTTGAGACCAGCCTGGGCAACTTGGTGAGACTTCGTCTCTACAATAAATCAAAAAATAAGCCGGGCATGGTAGCGCGCGCCTGTAGTTCCAGCTACTTGGAAGGCTGAGGTGGAAGGATCCCCTAAACCCAGCAGGTGGAGGCTGCGGTGACTGTGAGTGTGTCACTGTACTCCAAACTGGGTGACAGACTGAGACTTTAACTCAAAAAAAAAAAAGGTACAGTTTACAAATCCAAGTAGCATCTACTCACCACAGTATCTCCAGCATTTAATACAGTGTTATAAATTAGCTGCACAATAAATAGCTGTTAATTAGCAGGGGAGGAGAGAGAGGAAGAAGAGAATGAGGGTGAGAAGAAAGGTGGATGGATGGGCTCTGTAGATTCTTATAACCCATCAGCTAATAGTCAGTATTTGGCTATAGTTATAAGAAAAAGAGAGAGAGGCTAGGGACTACAAATAGTTAATAAATTGCCAGGGCCAGGGTCCAGACTGAGCCATGTTACTTTTTAGATTGTTATTAATGACTTATTTCTCTATTAATCAAAGTTCAGCATTTAAATATATTATGTGATGTATACATCACAAGATACCTGAATAGCACCTGGAATTCATGACATCTGTATAATCATGTATGCATGATGTATAACCATGCTATTAAAAACTGTATTTAGATACAGAAACCTTAACAAAAAGTAATTTCATACATCTCAAAATAATTTTCTTCACTGTACATTAATTGAAACTACGTACTTTCAACATTTTATAATAGATCATTTTAAAAGCCAAATATTAAGCAATGCTATCACAAAAGCAAAACATTTGAAACAATCACCATATTTTGACTTTATAACCTTTGTAAAATATGTGCCTGTTTGGATCACTGAACTGCATCAATTTTGCTGACCACTAGGCAGAAATCTCTGTCAAGTGACTTTCAGGTTTACATAGTCTGCTGCCATTATAGCAATTACAAGGCTTAATGGAATGTTAGCCATGTGTACTTCTGACCTTCTGACGTTCCCCTAAAACCATGTCATTAGTCATTTAAAGTTCCCTTTATCGGCTTCCCTCTCAGGTTTTCCAGGTGTGACTTCAGTTATTCATTCCACACAGCAATTCTTCACCTTTCTATGTATTTCACTTAAACACTTGTATACATTGATTCCTTTAAAGATGTCATGTTTTGGCAAAACTAATCTACAGTGAAGGAAAAAAATCAGAAATGTGGTTGCTTGTGAGATGTGGGGGCAGAGTTTAACTGGAAAGGACTATAAGAGAACTTTCTAGGATGATGGTAAAGGTCTAAATGTTGATAGAGGTTAGAGTTACACGGTACAAGCATATGTCAAAGCTCAGCAAATGTTCATTTAAGACATATGTATGCCATTGTTATTTAAATTTTACCTCAAAAGAAAAAATCCTGTAAACTATTATTGCGCTCTAGTTATCAATAAGCCTGCTAAAAGTACTTAGGCAGAAGTACCTGCAGTTTACTTTAAAATGTACCATAAATAAATAAGATGGATTGATGAATGGAGGGACGAATATATGAATAGATAAGTAATAGAAAAGTGTTTGATAAAATATGAGAGGTAGGTATGCTGGTTTTCACTATAAATTTTTTTCTTTTTTTCTTTTTTTTGAGTTGGAGTCTCACTCAGTCGCCCAGACTGGAGTGCAGTGGCCGCTCCCAGCCACCACATTCTCGACCTGCTGGGCTCCGGTGATTCTTCCGCCTCAGCCTTCCAAGTAGCTAGAACTACAGGCGCGCGCTACCATGCCCGGCTGATTTTTTGATTTATTGTAGAGATGAGGTCTCGCCAAGGTGCCCAGGTGGGTCTCGAACCCGCGGGCTCAGGCAATCCACTCACCTCAGCCTCCCAAAGCACGGGATTACAAGCTGAGCCACCGAGCCCGGCATAAATTTTTTTCCACTTTACTTATGTTTGAACATTTCCACAATAAAATGTTTTCAAATTTTAAATCATTTCTCCATAATCCCTTCAACTTTAAAATTCACTCAGTAAGGAAACAGGAATCAGTAACTATTCCCAAAGATTTTGTCAATGATCTTAGTTACTCGCTTGCTTGATCATTTCAGGTATTTAGAAAAATTGGTCAAATAGTTAAGAATGGATAAAAGTCTTGCTAATATAATTAAACATATAATTTATTTATCTACTCTATTCCACAAATACTTGTCAAATACATGCATGAAACAGATGTCTCTGAGTGCTACAGAGAAAGACAATTATAATACAATGTGATATGTATTAAGTGCTATAGAAATAGACAACTTAATTATAATACAATGTGATAAATATTAAGTGCTACAGGACTATGGCAGGCAGGGCATTATTATAGACCGAGAAGGGTAGGATCATGCAAGATGGGGCAAAGAGAACAGAAAGTTCATGCTAGGTTATAGAAGTCGTGTAAGTTTACAATACATTATCTTTATTTTTACAGCTAAAACTATCATATATTTATGGTAGTTGTTTCTTAAATATGTCCAGATATCTAAAATAAACATATGTATATAAGAGTCCTCCTTTTAGTATCTTATATAATGATTTGGGGGAATTCTGCAATCTTTTCCAACACCGAAAAGGTGTCACTTGCTACCACTGTATCACAGCAGCATGTATTTCATTTTAAGTAATTAAAGGTATGTTCACATTGGATTTTATTTTCTCTTAGGGATCTTTTTCTACAACTAGTTTTACCTGGAACTCACTTTGGGAAACAATGCTCTAAAGTTTTGAAATCCCAAGAGTGAATAATCAGGGGTTAGAAAGGTTCCTTAGACCAGAAAGCAAATAAAAATGCAAATCTCTCACGCTGCAGCTCAGCTCAATAGAAAATGCACAAAGGACAAATATCAAAGTACTGTCTAAATTGCCTACAATCTGCTTAGATGCTTTAAATATTTTATCTTTTTAAGGCATGAGGATAATCACATTTCTTTTGATGAGTAGTTTGTCTTTCTAAACATTCTAACCAAAATGTTATTATATTGAGTTTATTATATTACATCTTTTTTATTATCTACAAGATGTGAAAATCAGTATACATCTCACGTGCTTAAGGTGAAGGTTAAATGAGATTATTTTTTTAAAATGAAAATCAGTCAGTGCTTGGTGTTTAATAAATAGTAATAATTAGTAATAAAAATGTTTACCATACACATATTCATTGCTTTTTAACCTGGTCCAGGAGCTGAGGTAAGCCAGAATCCATCTTATCTTGTGAGTGCAAACTCCTAACTCTTAGTCTCATTGCATTACTGACCACTTTAATGTCATGATAGTTTTTCATTTGCTCTCTTTCAGATCCAAACTCCTTACTTCACTGCTCTCCCAAGACTGGCACTCTTTACAGAGTTCACTAGCAAAGACCTTAGAATTCTTTTATCATTTATCTGTTAGTAGATGAGGATAGAAATATCACTGGACCTTCACCTCAAATAATCTTCTAAAAAAATTCCCAGCGACTGAGTTGGGCCAGAGGTTCAGATTCCAGATGCTTTGTAATTTGTTTCAAACCATTTTCTATAGGTACTTTCAAATGATCCCTACACTGAATGAGTTGTTTTGTTCTGAAAGACTTTGAAAAAATCAGTTAAGAAAGGTAATATTAGGATACTTCGTAAGAATGAACAGTGAATTATAAAAGAAGATAAAGAAGATTTGAGACAAAAGAGATTTCTAGAGCAAAAAAATTAAAGTGAAAACCTGATTTCATTTGTTAGTATAAATACAGACTGTGACTACTTAGCAGAAAACTACATTATCACATTGAGATAGAAAAAAATGAGAATTTGAAGGTATAACTTTGAAATGCAATTAAGTGATACAATTCAATAAATCTTAAACAGAAGGTAACATTTCCTCATGTAGTACGAGAACAGTGTAAATTTGGGAATGACCTTGCAAAGTGATCTTGACTATTGATCAGCTTATTAACCTCCATGCTATGTCTCCACATTAAAAAAAAAAGCATTCTTGATACTTCTATAGCATTAAATTATTAAATTATCCCCACAAATCATAAAGATTTAAAAATAGTTAAATCCTTAATGTCATAAGAGCAAATACGGAGCCTAAGGGTAGTTTAGTTCATAACACTGATATTTCCTTCCGATGAAACACTATGAATTTAATATACAGGAACAAATCTTATTTTGCTAGAATGCTAATTATTCTCATTTACACACCTGAGTGCTGTTAGTACTGATTGTCACTTTTTCATCTTTCATGATATGCTCATGATGCAAGTGTAGGCTGTGTGGCACGTACACTCACACTTGTCATTGGTTTGATCCTGTTGACAGATTGTGTGCATTTGAATCTTTATGTTTATTTTTTATTTGCAATATTCTAAGAGAGTGGTTTTCTTTATTGTTCCCTTATCTAGTACTTCAATCTAGAGAAAATGATAGAGCAATTAGAAACTTATTTTACAAATAAGCCACTGTCTTCCTAGTTTAAAAAAAATATTTTGTTTCATATATAAATGAGAAAGGCAGTAGAAAAATGAATACTGAAAATGTCAAAAGAAAAACAAGTTTCAACAGTAGTTTTTTAAAGCAGTAAAGACTAGAAAAAATAATTTGATAGAAAAAATTTGAATGATTAAAAATATTTAGGTGAATCCTTACTGTCCTTAAAAAAAGCCATACAAAATGTCTCATGTATAAAAATAAACCTGTCAATTCAAAAAACATATTATTTTTGATAAAAAGAGTAAAATTGGCACTTAAAACTTTAGAAAATTGCTTTGATAGAATATTTTTCTAAAGAAATAGTCAGGTGTCTAATAATTTTATTTTCACCCAAGAAAATCCTATTCTGCTTTACTGACAATGTGCTTTATTTTAAAACTAGAGCAGTACAAAAAGTTCAAAGAAAGACTTTCCAAAATATAAAATGAGCCTAAGATAAACCAAGCCACAGATGAAATGACTATCTATACTCCCTTCCCAAATCTGTTAATGCTTCAAAGTATATTATTATACAACCACAAACAAATATGTATATACTCTCTTCTTGAACACCTTCATAGATGTCATGAATCATTCTTTCATTTTCACAAGTACTCATAAAGCAATATAGTTTTTAATTTTAAAAGAAAGGAGTAAAAAAATTATAAAAATAAAACACGTAAAGAGTTCTGACAAACACAAAACATCTGATAAAAAACATACATGAATGGATGGATGGATACATGAGCAGATGAATGTCGAGGTGCTCAGAAGGACAGGTGAATGAATAAGATGCTTTCTATAAAAAAAAAAACACTCGTCATAAATTATTAATCTGGGGATTGCCCATGTGCTTCAGGAGCAAGTTCATTAATCTCTGGGAACTGTAAGAAGGAAGAAATGCATGTTGACATGAGTACAAGCATGAGTGTAGGAGGGGTGGCAGGGGAAAATGAGTATATACATAGGCATCCTCACCAAAAGAGCTTCTTCTCATCTCCAAAAAACTTAACACACATAGACCAGGGAAACTTCAGCACTCACAGCTGGTGCTAGATAGTTCCTGAATTAAGCAGCAAGATAATACCTGTCTACTACATAATAAAAGCACTAAAAGTTGCTTTTAAAAATCAACATAGCAGCCCTAATTTCATAGTTATGAAAAACCATCATCCAAAGCAGCACAAAAAAATTAAGGAAAGAATTTAAAGAGTTACATCAAATTGAGCTCCAACACAGATGAAACAGCCTGTGTTTCTTGAATTGAGACTCCAACAGCTAAATTATGCCTTTCAGACGAGATCAGGCATGTTTAGGGTGGTGTGGCTGTGGACAAATTTTGCCTTTCAAAGGCAAATTTTGGGAAAATGATACTTTCCTAAGGATCCCTTTGCTGTTTTTACATTT
The DNA here is from genome assembly GCA_963574415.1 of Tarsius wallacei. Taxonomy (NCBI): domain Eukaryota; kingdom Metazoa; phylum Chordata; class Mammalia; order Primates; family Tarsiidae; genus Tarsius; species Tarsius wallacei. The sequence goes on along the minus strand of CAUYQG010151749.1, from coordinate 15,550 downwards.
ATGATGTTGGCAAAATAATTTCAAACTTTTTTTATGTGACACACCAGCTTGTACTTGAGAAATGAGAACCCAAGAATCAAAATCACAACTGTAGAAAGACAACATAGTATTATTATAGGAAGTGTACTGCACAAGAACCGAAGTAGAAGGCTTAGGGTATTGACTCTAAAACCAGCTGGCTGAATGTGAGTTTCTGGGCACAAATGATAATAACGTAGCTGTTTTTCAGGGCTACTGCCACATGTATATGAAACAAACATAAGGAAAGGCATTATATTCTTGAGGTACTCAACTTCTCATCCATCTGGTTTTAAATTTCATAAATTATAAAGCCCTGTTTGAAATCCTGGTTATAATATTATTGTTGGGAGAAAAAAGCTAAATTGGAGAATATATAATGTAAAAATATTAGAAATTAATAACAATGTAGGAAAATATATTTGAATTTTCCACAATTTCTGCAATATGTATTCTGAATAAGCTAAATGACATAAGTCTGAAAACTTCTGCTATGGAATCTTAAAATAAGAGAGACTAAAATCTTCTACTTCTAGATAGGAAAAATAAAAGCACACAAATGTATAAATTTTTTAGGAAAAGCTAAAGACAACATCAAGAATTTCTTTTGGCCTGCTGTAATTTTTTTTTCAAAATCTGAGTTTATTGCCATAGTTCTGAGAGTATATACTGCTGTTAGCCTAAAACAAGGTAATTGCAGATAAAATTCTTGTACTTCCTTAATTTACTAGATTCTCCATCCTTAAGACAAAATCCTTACCTGAGCAGGGCAAGTAAAAGTAATCACTCAGAAATATGGTAGGATAACTATTTTAAACTATATTTTTTTAAAAAAACTCTTTCCAGGAGATCTAAGTAGTGCAAATAAATATTGTCCTGGCCGGGCTCCGTGGCTCAGCCTGTAATCCTGAGCCTTGGAAGGCTGAGCTGAATGGATTGCCTGAGCCCACGGGTTCGAGACCCGCCTGGGCAACTTGGCAAGACCTCATCTCTACAATAAATAAATAAATAAATAAATAAAAATTAGCTGGGTGTGGTAGCACATGCCTGTAGTTCCAGCTACTTGGAAGGCTGAGGCAGAAGGATCGCTGGAACCCAGCAGGTCAAGGCTGTGGTGGCCAGGAGCGGACACCACTCCAGTCTGGGCGACAAAGTGAGACTCCAACTCAAAAATAAATAAATAAATAAATAAATAAATAAATAAATAAATAAATAAATAAATATTGTCCTGTATGCTGGGCTTGCACAAGAAGGACCTATACCAGCTCATCAATAGTTTCATTGTTTTCTTTTTTACTCTAGGAGGTAAATAGACAAAAGACATTATTAAATTTAAATACACTATGCCCTTTTTTATCTTGACAACAAGTGTTCCATTTCAGTAATAAGTATTACACAAGCAACAGCTCCACAGCATATGGTCAGGTTTTAAAGCTCTCTATTAGACAACAAAACAGAGAGAGGAAATGCAGCTGTTGTATGTAAATATTCATCACTAGTGCACTCTGGACTTTCTCAAGATTTCACTGGTCAATGCAAACTGAAATTGTGTACTCATGAGTAAATCACTTTATTTGACGAGTCTAAGTCTTCTCAAATATAATCAGATATTTTACATATTAGTTTTGTTCATCTATGAACTCTGTAAGCAAGGAACATGGTATCCTAACACTCTCCCAAAATAGGTAGCCAAAAAGTAATGTGCAGAATGCAAGATCACAAAGGCTCTTTCCAGCCTCCTAAATCTTCAATTACACAATTTTTCAAGACTGATATTTGTGTGAATAGGTGCATAAAATATAGTAGAACAAATAAGAGGGTGGGGTAGGTCCACAAAAATTTGGTTGAATGAATTGAAGGCCACATGAGAAAGACAGTTTGTTACAGCTGAAGATTTATCTGAAGAGCCATCTGGTCTTATCTTTTGGGTTACTAGAAATAAGTTTTCAAAGAGGATCCCCCTAGACAGAAATTAATATATAAGAACATAAATTTATATCAGTTAAAGCTCACATTTTTCTTTTGAAAAGTCTGAGTACTCCCAAGTTTTGTTTACTCACTTTATTAAAGAGTAGTCTACCTCAGACTTTACCAAAACCCTACCAAAAGTTCTACTTCTAAACGTTATAGAAAAGGCATAGAAGTACAGTTTCTCTTTCAGAAGTAATGGCTTTTGGCTTTTTTGTTTTGTTTTGTTTTGTTTTCCAGTGAAAACCTTGGTCAAACATTTAATCATAATTTGAAATAATGATAAAATTAAACCTTCTCTAATTTCCTTGTTTAAATGTTTGTATTCTTTGGGCAACAAAAAAAAATTGTAGTTAGAAACTCCTATTTGGACAATCTAACTCAAGATAATATTCTAGAAGGGGGGGGGGATTAGATTCCAAAATATAGGAATAAACTACAAAATATCTGTCACAGAATTACTTATAAAAGCAAAATTTCAGAAAACCAAAAATTATTAAAATAAGGGAATGACTGCAAAAACTACAGCATATCCACTTGACCTATTCTACTTCAAAACCATAAAATAGTGAACATAAAAACCAATTGGCAACAAGGAAATGCTTTGTTAAAACAAAGTTGTACTGGGCTGGAAGGAAATAAATATCCCCTAAAAAGGAACAACTTTAACCAAACAATGTAAGAATACAAAAACAAAACTGCACAACATAACATTTCATAAAGAAACTAGAAAACTTAAATAAAAATGCATTTTTAAATAAGACAGCTCTGAGTTTCCTTCCAAGTCTTTTCTTCTTACACTCAGATATATATAAATATGTATCACAGAATACTTAAAAAAGAATTTTTCTCATTATGTAAAAAATCCAAATTAAGTAACTCAAAAAATTTTTAAGACCTAAATATTTGATTATACTTAGAATATTGTCACAGAATTATACTCAAAGAATTTAATATTAGGTCATTACACAAAACTGCATTTAAAACATTTTAATGAAAATCAACCAAAATAGATCTTTTAAAAAAAAAAAAAGTCCCACTGCTATAAGAGTTTTTTTTTATCCAAAGTGAAAACAAAGAACTGTGTCAGACTAAGTATCTTTAGCAATAAGATATAAAAATGACAAAGTCTACATATAAAACAATTTTAACTAAAGCATTTATCAAGATTTTATTTTTAGATGACCATGTCTTTTAATTTTATTATTTCTTCCTGATCATCTAAACAAGCCATCTAGTTACTATCACATTACAGTGTTTTAATTATTTGTATGACACTTATTTTTATCTGACATATTCCTATCTTATTTATTGATGATCTGTCTGGTCCACTACAATGTAAATTTCTAGAGTAAAGGAGTGTTTTTCTATCAGGTTCACTTCCAGAGTCACCACATACAGATGTATAGGTTTTATATATGCGAATAAAATATCATTATGGTTGTCCAGTGTACAACTTGCACAACCGAATATGGTAGGTCTGACTATGAACAAGTAATTATCATACATGTAATAAAAGGCCGGAGATCTTAACAATGCCACATCCCCATTGGTGATGTAGCCCTACCCTAGGCGTGTATGCCAGAAAAAATTGTTCCCCAAAGTTTTCAATTCCTAAATGTTCTTTAACATTATTTCACAAACGCATGCATGAATTATTTGTTCTTTGTTATTCCACAAGATACATAAAAACAAAATATTCATTCCTGAGGTAGAAACCAGTCCAAGAGAGGTACCTATTAAAGGCCAATATTAATGCATTACGAAAGCAGTAAACTTTTTAAGCATTTTTCAATCCAAAATACTAAGTTGTTTACTACTGGGTACATATCACTTATTTTTAAAATAACTTTCTAATGTTCTCAAAGAATACTATATCTTTACATATATTTAACATAATCCACTGGAAATTTAAGCACAGAAAAAGTTCTTAAATTAAAAATTACAGAACTCTTTTTAAAAATAAACTATCTCTCTTTTTTCATAAAAATGAAAGGTCTTGAGTTTAAATTATTATTATATCAAGAGTCCCATAGTTACTGTTTCCAAACAGCTATTTTTATAATAACTTCTGACAATTCTCTAGAGAACAAAAATTCAGTTTTAATAGACGTTAAAGGCTAGAACTGTTTCTGGGAAATCTAATTCAAGGTAAACAATCTACTTGAGTTTGTCCGATTCATACAAGACTGTATTGTTAGAAGAAATGATAATGAAATATAAAATCCTTCTCTTCTGTGTTGTTGTTTACAATCTGGACAAAGCTGATAGCCAAAAGAAAGCATAGAAGGCCGATTTGAGAGGAATCTGTAGGGTTAGTCATTCTTCTTCCTAGAAGACAGATGCAGCAATAAGACTATCAGTTACTAAACAATAACCTTCTCATTCTCACAGCCCCACAAACACACTTTCAAAAAGAAATTACAACCCCCACCCCGCACTTGGTAAGTTATCTTGAATTTAAATGCACAGGCCTTCACAAATATGAACTAAATTCAAGAGTTTTGTCTACCCTGTGCTAGACACTAGTAGGACAAAACATGACTGGGAAGCACTACTTGTCCTCACAGGAGCTTTACATTCGCATGAGAACATTCATTGGCAACAAGAGTGTGTACACGGTGTCAAATCCAGGTGGGGCTCAGCAGTCAGAATCAGCCCTTCTTAGACTAGACCAGGGGCAGACTGTCTACACACCATATAGTCCCACACTCCCATGCCCACTCATCTTCTGGAAACACTTCCTTCTTGAAGTTTCCACCCTTGCTTGTATATTCCACCCACACACTACACAGCCCACACACTGCCTTCATCTCTGCTTTTCAGAAACGGCCCTTCCCAATTTCCCCTTCCAATCCCTATTATGCAACTCTAGTGGCCTGGTCTCAGGCACTCTCTCCCCATGCTCAGTGCTCTGCAAAAACTGCACTCTGAGTCCTGAAGACCTGGAGAGGGGAAACTAGTGCTCACATATTACCTCAAAGAAAGACAAGCACACAGCCTACCTCCAAGGTATGCCTGTGGGGATACTGCGGGGTTCAGTTCCAGACTACAGCGATGGAGGAAATATCACAATAAAGCAAATCGCACGAATTTTTTGGTTTCCCAGCGCATATAACAGTTATGTGTACACTATACTGTAGTCTATTAAATGTGCAACAGCATTACGCCTAAAAAATGTACATAGCTTATTTTACAAATATGTTATTGTGAACAAGATGCTAACAATCATCTGGGCCTTCTGCAAGTTGTATTCTCTTTACTGGTGGAGGGTCTTGCCTCAATGTTGATGGCTGCTGACTCATCAAGGTGGTGGTTGCTGAAGGAAGAGGTAGCCGCAGCCATTTCTTAAAATAAGATGACAATGAAGTTTGCCACATCAATTGACTCTTCCTTACAGGAAAGATTTCTCTGTAGCATGCAATGTTGTGTGATAGCATTTTACCCACAGCAGAACTTGTTTCAAAAATGAAGTCAGTCCCCTCAAGCCCTGCCAATGCTTTACCAGCTATTTTTAGGAAATATTCTAAATCCTTTACTGTCATTTCAACAATGTTCATAGCATCTTCACCGGCAGCAGATTCCGTTTCAAGAAACAACTTTCCTTGCTAATCTGTAAGAATCAGCCCCTCATTCATTCAAGTTTTATCATGAGATTCCAGCAATTAGTCACATCTTTAGGCTCCACTTCTAATTATCTTGCTAGTTCCACTACATCTGCAGTTACTTCCTCCACTGAAGTCCTGAACGACTTCAAGTCATCCATGAGGACCGGAATAAACTTCCTTCTTCCAAACTCTTATTTATGTTGGTATTTTTACCTCCTCCTATATATCATAACTGTTCTTAATGGCATCTAAAATGATGAATCCTTTCCAGGATGTTTTCAGCTGACTTTGCCCAGATCCATCAGAGGAAACACTACCTATGGTAGCTATGGTCTTGCAAAATTTCTTAAATAATGATACTTGAAAGTCAAAATTACTCCTGGGTCCATGGACTGAGAAAAAATGTTGTGTTAGCAGGCATAAAAACAACATATATCTCAATCGTAAATATCTCAATCAGAGCTCTTGGATGACCAGATGCATTGTCAATGAGCAGTAACATTTTGAAAGGAATCCCCCCTCTCCCCCGCCGAGGAGTAGGTCTCAGCAGTGGGCCTAAAACATTCAGTAAACCACATTGTAAACAGATGTGCTGTCATCCAGGCTTTGTTGATCCATTTATAGAGCAGAGGCAGAGATTTAGCATCACTCTTAAGGGCCCTATGGTTTTTGGAATCAAATGAGCACTGGCTTCAACTTAAAGTCACCAGGTCCAATCACCTCTAACAAGAGCGTCAGGCTGTGCTTTAAGCTTTGAAGTCAGGCATTGACTTCTCTTCCCTAGCTAGGAAAGTCCTTGATGGCATTTTCTTCCAATAGAAGGCTGTTTTGTCTAGCTTGAAAATCTGTTATTTAGTGTAGCAATGATCTCAGTAAGTTCTGGATAACTTGTTACAGCTTTTACATCAGCACTTGCTCCTACACCTTGCCTACCCCCCTTTGTTTGGGTCTTCTGTCACCCAGGCTGGGGTACAGTGGTATCATAGCTCATTACAGCCTCAAACCCCTGGTCTCAAGCAATACTCCCATCTCAGCCTCCTAGGTAGCTAAGACTATAAGAATGTGTGATCATGCCTGGCTAATTTTCATTTTTTAATTTTTTGTAGAGAAGGTATCATTATGTTGCCCACGCTGGTCTCAATCTCCTGGCTTCAAGTGATTCTCCTGCCTCAGCCTCCCAAAAGTATTAGGATTACAGGCATGAGCCACCACACCTGGCCCACCTTGTACTTTTATGTTATAAAGACTGCTTCTTTTCTTACACCTCACAAACTAACCTCTGCTAGCTTCAAACTTTTTTCTGCAGCTTCCTCACCTCTCTGTTTTCATAGAAGTGAAGAGAGTTAGGGCATTGCTCTGAATTAGGCCTTGGCCTAAGGGAAGATTGTGGCTGATGAGATCTCCAATCCAGACCAATAAAACTTTATCCATATCAGCAATAAGGCTGTTTCACTTTCTTATCATTCATACGTTCACTGGAGTTACTCTTTTAATTTCATTCAAGAACTTTTCCTTGGTATTCACAACTTGACTAACTGTTCAGTGTGAGAAGCCCAGTTTTCAGCCTGTCTCGGCTTTCAACACACCTCCCTCAAGAAGCTTAATCAGTTCTAGCCTTTGACGTAAAGTGAGAAACGTGCAAGTCTTCCTTTCACTTGAACACTTAGAGACCATCATAGGGTGCTTAACTGGCCTGATTTCAACATTACTATGTCTCAGGGAATAGACAGGTTCAAGCAGTGGGGAGAGACAGAGGAATGGTTGGTAGGTGGAGCAGTCAGAACACATACAGTATTATCAATTAAGTCTGCAATAGTATATGGGCACAGGTCGTGGCACCTCAAAGCAATTACAGCAGTAACATGAAAAGTCACTGATTACAGATTACCATAACAGATATAATAACGATTTTTAAAACATTATGAGAATTCCCAAAATGTGACACAGAAACACAAAGTGAGCACATGCTGTTGGAAAATTGGTTCCCACAAACTCACTTGACCCGGGGCAGCCACAAACCTTCCATTTGTAAAAAGCGCAAAGTCTGCAAAGAGCAATAAAGCAAAGCACAATAAAATGAGTCATGGCTGTACACAACTGATCAGAAAATAAGGCAGTGTGAAAACCACATGAGAAGCTCTGTAGGTAATGTGGTCTATCATAGGTATGTCCAAGGCCACACATTCAAGTGTTCACTGCCACCTACCATGTCCCACAAATTAGTCCCACAACAGGGTAACTACACTTAAGTGTAGTTCTACTTCCTTAGTAGAACTACAGGAAGTTACAGCAAAAACTATTCCAGGTTTTTGCCTTTTCAAAACTGGTTTTAATCACTGGAAGTAGCTAGAAAAACATGTATTTGAGAACTTCATCATTTATAGTTGACTGATTTTCTAGACCTTCCAAATAGACCTTTAACGACCCTTTGCTCCCAATATAAACTTTCATCAATGCCAGGATATTGTATGAAATAACCCCGAAACCAGCCATCATATCAAGGATGGCTACAAGGCACATCTCTAACCTTCGGTAAATGGCCTGTGCTAACGAGAAGGCCCAAGTGTCCACTGCAATATGTCTGTGTAGCTACCTCAAATGACTGCCAACTACCACAAAAAAGCACTCTGGTACAAATAAACTGGGACTGGATGCAGCTAGTAAAGCACATGACACCACAATGTTAAATATATATACTACCAGAATATTCTAAAATTCTGTGCTAGGAGGTTCTTTGCAAATCATAGGACAATAAGTGTTTTTAACATTAAATTTCCCCATATAGTTAAGTGCTGCTGCACAAACAAGTCCTAAGAGTCGAAAGGGCCAAACTGAGCTGGTATGAACCTAGTTATAATTAGCATTTAAACAGAACAGAACAAAAGCATCAATGTTGACAGAGACAATACCAAAGGGGAACACGGACCTTACACAACCAGATGGAATCTCTCCATTTCACATTTGTGTTAGAAATGCTGAGGATTTTTCATTTTACTTTTTATTTCCTGAGCATCCAACACAAATATTTTAAGAGAGTCAATAAAAAATATGCACATATAATAGCATACGTCTGTTTTGCTTTTTTTAAGATGAGGTTTTAATAGTTATTTCATTCAATCCCCTTCATGTTAAAGGTGAGAATAAGAAGTCCAAAAAAGGTGATTCACACAGGACCACACAAAATATCAGAGACAAGAATTTCTGTTCATTATCTATACCTCTGTCCCATAAAATAATGAAACACAGTAAGTTATTTGACAAGCCTATCAAAGTAACTTGTTACTTTTAATACAACCTAAGTGCTATGACCACTGCCCTAAGAAGACAGCTATGAGACTGGTAGAAGACGCAGAAGACAAAATCACTTGATGCAAGTTGAACTTACTTTCCAGAAAGCGTGGTAAATGTGAAGCAGTTTGGTGCAGCTAAGCATACAGAGCTCAAGCATGTATCAAGTCTACTCTGAACAGTTCTAAATATGGGGACTTACTAGTGCGTTGCTTTACATTCCTTCCCAATCCAGACTGCACAGAACAGAACTCTCCTCAAAATATCCCAGAGGAACTTCAGAATACATTTTTTCAAAAGCTCTGACATAACACTGAAAAGGTTGAAATTATTAAAATCTCAGAAACTATTACATTTAATTCAAATAGGTTCGGCTGCTACTCATTCTTCACCCATCTATTTTAAAATGTGAGATCATTGTAAACATTCTAAAACTAAGTATATTTTCAATTTCTTCTACACAGTCACAATGCATAGGGAGTTAGAAAGGGAGGATTTGATCTTTTTATCCATTTCAAGAGAGGAAAAGTTTAAATGACATTATAGATGTGAAAACTAAACTGTAAAGAATATACTGTGTGCATCTTGGCAATATCCAATTTCAAAAGTCAAAAACATTTAAATGGATTTTTAAATTATTTCTCTGTAAATATCACAAAATGTATAGGTTTAATTGCTATGAAAGCAATTTTTAAATACTGCATTTTCTTTTCTTTTTTTTTTTTTTTTTTGAGTTGGAATCTCACTCTGTCACCCAGACTGGAGTGCAGAGGCACACTTCCAGCCCCGGCAGCCTCAACCTGCTGGGCTCCAGCAATCCTTCCTCCTCAGCCTTCCAAGTAACTGGAACTACAGGTGCGCGCTACCATGCCCAGCTAATTTTTTTTTATTGATTGTAGAGACAAGGTCTTGCCAAGTTGCCCAGGTGGGTCTTGAACCCGCGGGCTCAGGCAATCCACTCGCCTCGGCCTCCCAAAGTGCTGGGATTACAGACTGAGCCACCAAGCCCGGCCTGCATTTTCATTTTAAAAATCATCTTTTTATTCACTGAGGAGAAATAAGGTTTCTTAGCATTTTTCTACTTTTCCTTATGATCGAACTCATGAATTTGTGTTTTTCTCCATTACTTACATTGTCCTTTCACTCATGTCTTAAAATATGATGCACACATTAATATATCTATTGATACACACAAATATATATGGTCTAGTTCAGCTAATGCACTGGCAAATATGTATATGCACACGTGTAAGTATATGAATATACACATATATGCATGAAACAGAAAAGATGGCACAGTGGTTAAGTCTCTCTCTAGAGAAAGACAGCAAATTCAAATTCTGGTTCCACCACTCACAAACTTGGAAAGTTTCTTAGCCTCTCAGCACCACAATTCCCTTATCGGTAAAATGGGGAAAATAGTAACTACCTCTTGGGGTCTAAAGACAACTAAATAAAGATTGAATATTTGTAAAGTGATTAAAATAGTGTCTGGAATTGTCAAGTGCCTGTAAATAAGCACTGAATTTATAAAAACTATTTTTTAACTTTCCCTTTCTTCTTTCTCCTCCTCTTCTCCTTCCTTCTCTTCACCATTGCTTCCACTGCAACATCTTTATCAAGTACTTCACTATCAAATCCGGCATTATAGATAACATTGATATACTTCCTTCTAGGCCACTGTTAACCCTGATAAACGTATGTACCTAACACAAAGAAGAGAGTAAAAATGATCATCAGCAACAGAAACTACAGGACACAAAGCAGTGGTCTTCAAATGGGTGTAAAGATACCCCTCTAATTACATAAAGATTTTTCAAAGGGGTAGCAAGGCACACAAATATATTTAAGGGAATCAACTGCTAGATTTTTGACTTCCATAAAAAGTCTTCCCTACAAATGTCCTGTGTGAGAAAATACCTCTCAAGTAGGATATTTTTTCCCATCTCCCTTCTCACAACTATCCATCTCTTGCTTTATTGGAAAAAAGCTGTGCTCTCACTCATCTTTAAGAATACTATGGACCAGCCGGCTCGGTAGCTCAGCATGTAATCCCACGCCTTGGGAGGCTGAGGTGAGTGGATTGCCTGAGCCCGCGGGTTCCAGACCCGCCTGGGCAGGCGAGACCTCATCTCTACAATAAATCAAAAAAATTAGCCGGGCATGGTAGCGCGTGCCTGTAATTCTGGCTACTCAGAAGGCTGAGGCAGAAGGATCGCCGGAGTCCAGCAGGTGGAGGCTGCGGTGGCCGGGAGCGGCCACTGCACTCCAGTCTGGGCGACAGAGTGAGACACCAACTCAAAAAAAAAAAAAGAATACTATGGAACGTTGTTCCGGAACAGAAAAAAAACCTTGGGACACCAAAAAAAGGGGGCAACTCCTCATGTATTTAGTCACTACAGGAGCCCCCAGCTGAAGTGAGCAGCAGCTACCCAAGTGAGAAAACATCCAACCATCTTCCCTCCTTCCTGCCAATGTATTCTTTCTCTTCCCTGGAAGAACATAGAAAAAATGGTAGGCAGAAAGACACACACATACATCTATATGTACATATATTAGTTTAAACTGCTTTAGCCTTCAAAGGGGAAAAAAAAACATACAATGTCATGGTAAACAATAATCAAGAAGCACAAATATGAGGACTGAGGAAAATAAAATTTAAAAGTGCAAATACAGAACCTGAACTCAAGCACATTCTCTAAGAAATTATGAGCATTCTCAAATACGTTTTAGAGTTCAGATTAGATGATCCTTTTTGTGAAGTGCTGAAAAGGTAGAGATTGGGAAATGGGATTGATTGAAGAATAGGGAAGAAACAAGAGAACAAAGGAAAGAGGAGTGAAGAGGCAAGGCAAACTGATTTAGTAATAAAGGAGGAAATCCTAACAAACAGAACAATTCCATAAGACCACAAATTACTACCGTGTAGCCAGTGACTAAAGTGCCATATTATCAAAACAAAATGTCTGAATGCCATAGATAACAAAGAAATCCTACATTTTCTCTGGACATATCACTAGTAGCATAATGCAAGAAATCAATACATACTTTTTTTTTAAAAGAAAAGCTTAAGTAGAAGATAAGAGAAGATATACAGGTCCCCGAGAATATAAAAGTAACAGAACCTTTCTATACAGATTTAAAATAACTCTAATCACTAAAGGGCTGTAGGGCTGAGGGAGGAAGATATTGCTGGGAGATATTTCATTATTCAGTGATACATGGAATGGTTTAGACTTATCTTTTTCTACTAACAGTTATGTAATAATCAGGATGCAGGTTTATACTACCTAATTTAGAGCCTTACTTTAAAGTTCTTATCAGCAACAATCTTGTATAATCTGCCATGACTATACATATGCAACAGTTTTAGTAAGGCAATTTATGATACAGTCTGCATATTTGAAATTGAAAGCCAGAAGCTAACTATTATTTTAACAAGCTGTCAAGATATGTACAGTTTTGCTAAAGAAACATTGATTATACTGGTCTTTTGAAAAGTAGATAAAACTTAGAATTCCCTAGGCAATTGGGTTACACAAAATTGTCATAAAATTCCTATGAAGCATATGACTCAAATGCTACCAAAATCCTTCATAAGTAAGATTTATTTCCAATAAATTACATATCTCTGTTTTAGAACTGTGATAATTTGCTGCCCATTTTCCAGTAATATATTTCATTATTTTCTATTGCTATATAGAAAAGAAAAGAAAGGGCAAAAAGAATACAGGTAAAATATCCAAATTGTATTTCAATCTTGAAAAATACATTCTTCACTTTCTATTCCTCTGCTACTAATCTCTCTGGAGAGGCCCAACTTTCAATTCTGCAAAATTGTAAGGGAAGAGAAAGAAAACTAAATAGCAAGCTGCTACAACTCTCCAACTCAAAGCCAAAGTAGAACTCTATTTAATACAGCAATCTGCCACAATCTCCTTCTCCAACACTCCTGATCCTCTTTACACCATTCTTTTCTGTAGTACTTATCTCCTAACATATTATATAATTTACATATTTACTACATCTATTATCTGCATCCTCTTGCTAGAAAGTAAGCTTCAAAAGGGTAGGAAACTATATCATTTTGTTGACTGGTCTACCCAAGTACCTAGAACAGTGTCTGACAACCAGTAGGTGCTCAAAAACCCACAGAATGAAGGAGCTCTTGCTCTGCCTATACCAAACTCCCCACCTGAGGCAGTACTATCTAAACTACATGTTATTCTCATGCTAATCACTTAATTTGCATGCGATTTTCCTCACCTTTCTGTAATTATCATGAGTAAAGTCCATTGTTATGACAACTGGAAGTGATCTATGCACAGTACAGCTTTTACTAAGAACTCAGTAATACTTTTCTTAGCTGACCTCATTTTTATAGCCACAAAAACTCAAAAGCATCTCATTGTTTAGCTTATGTCTTCTCCCTCTTCTGGCAGTGTCCTCATAGAGTTTCCTGCCCTGAATACCCCTCCTGTAAATTTACTATCTTAATTAATTTTTGTGTACTCTATCCTTGATGCCTCTTCCCTACATTTAGAGTAGATTTACTTTTCTGATTTTCCTTGATCAACAGTTCTTCAGCAACCTCCACAAAAGCCCATTAGAAACAGATTAATATACACATTTGTGAGTCTATTTAACATGCATTATTATAAATGTACTCATTTCCAACTATAGCATTATTTGATGTCAATATCTTACCTTAAACTGATAAAGCTCATGTAAAGATAGATGCTACCAACAGGACAGGATGAAACAAAAAGATCACATTTACTTTTAATGGGAAACAGCTTCCAGGTTCAACTCTCTGTTCTTAAATTAGTGAGGGCAAAGTGAAAAAGACTGATAGGAGCTGTCACTAAGGGCTCAAGATGGTTTTGAGCAGAACAGATATTAACTGACTGGCTAATCCCCAACCAATGTTTCAAGCTAACCCAAAAACCACTCAAAACCAAATTGTGCTTGTTCTTTTTGTTGTGGCAAGAGAAAGATCCCTAAAACAACATGCACTTATAAAATGATTGGAAGGCCAGGCACAGTAGCTCACGCCTATAATCCCAGCACCGAGGCCAAGGTAAGAGGACTGCCTGAGCCCATGGGTTCAAGACCAGCCTGGGCAACTTGGCAAAACATCATCTCTACAATAATTTTTTTTTTTTTAAATTAGGCAGGCATGGTGGCATGTGCCTGTAGTTCCAGCTACTTGGAAGGCTGAGGTGGAAGGATCACCTGAGCCCAGCAAGTCTAAGCGGCAGTGGTTGTGAGCATGCCACTGCACCCCAGCCTGGGTGACAGAGTAAGACTCCAACTCAAAATTTAAAAAAAAAAAGATTGGTATACAATAGGCACTTCAATAAACATTTGCCAAATAAATTAATGAACCAATATGTATTTCTCTATGGTTTGGGAAGTTCAGCCCAAATTAAATATCAGATTTTTTAAGGTAAAGGGTTATGTCTCAAAAATGTATACTACCGTCCCAGCTCAGTAGCTGACTGTAATCCCAGCACTTTGGGAGGCCAAGGCAAGTAGATTGCCTGAGCCCGTAGGTTTGAGACCCGCCTGGGCAACTTGGAGAGAGACCTCATTTCTACAATAAATCAGTCAGGCATGGTAGAGCATGTCTGTAGTTCCAACTACTTGGAAAGCTGAGGCGGAAGGATTGCTAGAGTCCAGCAGGTTGAGGCTGCGGTGGCCGGGAGCGTGCCACTGCACTCCAGTCTGGGCAACAGAGTGAGACTCCAACTTAAAAAAAAAAATGTATGCCACCAGCTGATAAATATAGTAACACTTTAATAAGCATTCCACATAAAAGAATTTTATGCATTCATATATTCAATACATCATCAAACCATTGTCAGACAACTTTATAACAATGAATTGAAACCATATAAAAACACCTTTGATTTGAAACAGATAATTCTCAAGTAGCAACTTCTTTACAGTCAAAATTAATGGGTAAAAGAAAGTAAAAAAATTAATTATAATTTATCTCCATTTTGAAGAAATACATATTGTGTTATAATAGCCTCGATTCTGTTCTCCATCAAATACATTTAATTTTCCATTTTTTAAATATTTAGGCAGATTAACCACATTTTAAAAATGGGAAATGTTTTATTCTAAAGTCACAAAAAAAAGTATAAAAGGTAGTACATACAAAGATTCCTATTCAAATACAGATAATTTCCTGAATATTTACTGCTTATGTCATTTCAAAAACCATCACTAAAAATATTTCTAGGCCGGACTCAGTGGCTCAGCCTGTAATCCCAGCACTTTGGGAGGCTGAGGTGAGTGGACTGTCTGAGCCCACGGGTTTGAGACCAGCCTGGGCAACTTAGCAAGACCTTGTCTCTACAATAAATAAGAAATTAGTTGGGCAGGGTGGCGTGTGCCTGTAGTTCCAGTTACTTGGAAGGCTGAGGCAGAAGGATCACCAGAGCTCAGCAGGTCAATGCTGGATTGGCTGTGAGTGTGACACTGTACTCCAGACTGGGCAACAGAGTGAGACTTCAACTCAAAAAAAAAAAAAAAAAATTCTAAAAATCTAAAATTCTTTTTTTACTCCATATAGCTTCATTATTTAGAATTCTTTAGATGATTTATTTTTAATTAGTTTTTTTTTTTTTGAGTTGGAGTTTCACTCTGTCGCCCAGACT
>CAUYQG010151746.1:0-15087 GCA_963574415.1 Tarsius wallacei | reverse complement strand
AATGAACACACCATGGAACCAGCACTCAGGTCAAGAAACAGAATATTGCCAGCATCCAGAAGACCCTCACCAAGTTGCCCAGGCTGGTCTTGAACCCATGGGCTCAGGCAATCCTCTCACCTTGGCCTCCCAAAGGCGCGGGATTACAGGCTGAGCCACCGAGCCCGGCAAAAAATTCATTTTAAAATGCAATTGTTGAGGGTCTTCTGGATGCTGGCAATATTCTGTTTCTTGACCTGAGTGCTGGTTCCATGGTGTGTTCATTTATAGGATATTCATTGATTAAGTGGTACACTTAGGATTTGCTCACTGTTCTGGATAGATGTATGTTATACTTTACATACTTTACATTTATTGAAACATAATAAAACAAGAACAACAACGCATTACAGACTGTGTGAGCCCAGAGCACACCCTGCTTGCTGCTCCATCTCTCAGTAGGTATGCGACTCTGTGATGGAGTGATGGCTGGCTCAACATAAGGGTGGCTGGCCAGAGTTCTGGGCTCATTCTAGAGGGGTCCATAGAAGGGCCAAGTGAAAGGCCTCCTCTGGTGGGCAGGGAGACCCCACTAAACTCTTAAAAGCCAGATCAGAAACATTAGGAATGAGGTATACACAAAATATCATGGGAGTGTTGAGGAAGGAAACTTAACTTTGCCTTGAGAATCAGAAAGGCCTCACAAAAGATGCCTGTGACGTTGGACTGGGAATGGAAGACTGAGTGAGAGTGTTCTTGAATGAAGATGGAAGAAAGGGATGGTGATGACAGCATGGGCAGATTGGAATTAGGAGCATTGGGTCTGAGGCTCCAAGAGTCCTTGTGTGGAAGAACTTGGTGAGTGTGTGTGTGTATGTATGTGTGTGTGTGTGTGTGTGTGTGCGCGCGCGCGGGGGAGGGCAAAGTGAGACTGAGGAGGTGACATCAGTGGGGTCACGACATGCTGACTCTGTCGAGCTCTGGATCTGGGCTTATCCTTCAGGCCTCTGAAGGATGCTAAATAAGAGAGGTCACTCCAGCCCCACCCCACCACCTCCATCACTGACTTCACCATAGTGATCTGGCATCATCACCACTTCCACCAATGCCACCACTGACTTCACCATCAAGCCCAACTTCCCCATCAACTCCGCCACCTCCACCAACACCACCACTGACTTCACCATCATCATCTAGCATCACCCTCAACTCTCCTGCCACCATTACCAGTTTCACGAATGCCACCACCAACTCACCACCAACCCCACCATCACCATCAACTCCACCACCAGCACCAGTGCCACTACCTCTAACACGAACTTCACCATCACCGTCAACTCAACCACCACCCATGCCACCACCAATTCACCATCATCATCTACCATCACCAGTTTCAACAACGCCACCACCAATTCACCACCCACCCTACCATCACCATCAACTCCACCACCACCTCCACCACTACCACGACCTCCACCACCTCCGCCAACGCCACCACCGACTTCACCACCGACTCTAACGTCCCCCTCAACTCCACCAGTGCCACCACCGGCTTCACCATCATCGGCTAGCATCACCACCACCTCTGCCACAACCTTCACGGCCTCCACCACTGCCACCTCCTCTAACACCAACTTCACCACCCCGCCTCCACAACCCGAGTACCTATTGCAATCATTGTCTTCACAGCATGAACGCTCACAGTGCTAAGTGTCACCCAGCTCATTAGGGAACAGAATTTAAATCAGACCTCCTTTTTAGACAACTGGCCTCATACATACAGAGAGAGCCAGTGGAGTGGGTTGGGAGTCTTGTGTGAGCCTTGGGCTCTCTGCTAGAGGGAGGTCCCGGGCTTGTTGCCTTGCCACCTGTGTTGTCCACCGTGCTGGGAGGAAAACCACAAGGCTAAGAGCGAACACCACAATGTGGTGGGAAGTTTTCTGAATCTGTGGGCGAGAGACAGCTATGACCCCGCTTCGATTTGTTGACGGTGAATCTTAAGAAGTTATTTTTGCAATTCAAGGTTTCCGGTTTTGGCGATGCACACCCTGCTTTGGGGTGGAGCAGCAGCCGTGAGCCCACCAAGGAGCCTGGCCTCAACCAGCTCATGTCACCGCTGAGCAAACCACAGTCGCAGGTCTGTATTGAATCCCAACAGGATGAGGAACTTGGGCTCCCAGGCACCGGCACGAGCCCAGGGGCTCGCAGTGACTGCTTCATATTTTTGATTTTTGGTTTTTAAAAAATTTTGAGTCGGAGTCTCACCACCACCCAGGCTGGAGTGCAGTGGCCTGCTCATGGTCACTGCGGCCTTGACATGCTGGGCTCAGGTGATCCTTCCGCCTCAGCCTTCCAAGTAGCTGGAACTACAGCATGCGCTACCACGCCCAGATAATTTTTTTATTTATTGTAGAGAGGAGGTCTCACCAAGTTGTCCAGGCTGGTCTCGAACCCTTGGGCTTAGGCAATTCTCTTGTCTCCGCCTGCCACAGTTCTGGGATTACAAGCGTGAGCCACTGGGCCTGGCACAGTAAATGCTGTAGCAGCTGTGCACTGTCATGTGTCCCAGTGTCCTTTAGAGAATGAGTGAGATGGGGGTGGGGGGACGGGAGATGCTTCAGGAGACTAGACACCCCAAGAGCTGTCTGTTACGCAAAAGCGGCGCAGGGAACAGGCGCCGATGTGGCTTTTGGAGATGCTCTTGCGCCCTCTGGTGGCAATTGAAGGTGTCACATGCCAAGGAGCTCTCCGAGTGGCGGAGGTGGGAGATCCTAGGGGAGGCCACCCAGGATGAGCCCACCTGCAAAAGGACACGGAAGGGGGCCGTGGGGAAGGCGGAGGAAAGGGAATAATACAGAAAGAGCCATCGTGGTCTTGGGTGCCCGTCAGCCTCTGCACCCCTCTCTCTAGGGTAACTGTCTCTGAACTCAAGGAAGAGCGTGGTCCTCCAACTTTGGTGTGCACAGGAGTCTCCAGGAGAGGGAGGTGCAGTCCGGGTTCCAGCCCCAGAGTTTCTGATGATTAGGTCTGGAGGGGCCTAGGGGCATTTTAAAAACATCAAGTGGTTCTCATGCAGGTGGTTCTTGGACTCCACTTTTGGAAGACAAAAACAAGACAAAACAGCAGCACACTCTTAAAAAATTTGATACTTTGGGTCAGGTGCATTAGCTCCTGCCTCTAATCCCTGCAATCTGGGAGGCTGAGGTGGGAGGATTGCTTGGAGCCAGGAGTTTGAGACCAGCCTGGGCAACACAGTGCGACCTCGTCTCTATAATTAGAAAAAAAAAAAAAAAAAAAGCTGGGCTTGGTGGCATGCGCCTGTAGTCCCACCTAGTCGGGAAGCTGAGGCAGCAGGATCACCTGAGCCCAGGAGGTTGAGGCTGTGATAGGCTGTGATTGTGCCACTGCAGTGGGCAACTGAAAGAGACACTGAGTAAAAAAAAAAAGGCACTTCAGAAATAAACTAAAAATGTGGTTTCTACATCCAGTTGCTAGAAGAAACCCAGAGGAATTCACAGGCTACTGTCTTATTTCTGTTCGGACCTGGTTAAAGATAAAAGATACACCTCTATAAAACACATAAACCCAAGCCACCCTGTTGGCCTAACTCTCAAAGGTCAGATCGAAACAATCCATTAGCATTCAGGTCAAGAAGTCCACCCTTGCAGAAGAGTGACCCCAAGACTTGAGTTCTTTGGAAA
Organism: Tarsius wallacei; assembly: GCA_963574415.1. Lineage (NCBI taxonomy): Eukaryota > Metazoa > Chordata > Mammalia > Primates > Tarsiidae > Tarsius > Tarsius wallacei. The sequence goes on along the minus strand of CAUYQG010151746.1, from coordinate 11,407 downwards.
TGTACTCCTGGAGATTTTAATAACCAAAAAAGCCATCTCTGGCAAGGTAAGGACAAGGGATCCATTAAACACACGCCGACATTAAAGTGTCTGAGAAGCTGTGATCCAGAAGGATATTTATTTATTTATTTATTTTCACCTTTAAATTTTTTATTTTAAAATTGTGGGGTACAATTTGGGGTTAGGTATACAAATATTCATTGTGCAGGTACCCTTGTTGATGAGGTGTGCCCCCCCTTCCCTAGGCAGTTTCCCACTACTGCCTATCCCACCTCCCCACCACCCCACACCCCCGCAGTTTCCTGCTATTGGAAAGACACAAACTTTGGTTATTACTTTTTTAACCTGAAGGTTAATAAACATTTGCTTATCTACCTTTTTAACCAAGATACCCAGAGCCCTTAACAGGCAACTCTCATATCTAGCTATAATTCAGCTGCATTGTCTTTTTAATTAGGGCTACCTTCTATACATGACAAAAGACACCTCTCTTTCCATTTGCTTTAATGAGCTATTTTCTTTCTTAATGAAAATCTTAAACAGGGTTTAATAAATATGTTAACAAAAAAATTGAAACAGTTTGAGGAAAAATGAAGGTAGAGAAGTTGTGAATATAGACTGCACATAACTGAACATCAGGAAACACTGCTTTTTTTATCTTTTTTTTTTTTTGAGTCAGGGTCTCACTCTGTCACCCAGGTTGGAGTGCAGTGGTATGATCACAGCTCACTGCAGCCTTCAATTCCTGGGCTCAGGCAATCCTTCTGCCTCAGCCTTTCAAGTAGCTGGGATGACAGGTGAGGTGCACACCACCATGCCTAGCTAATTTAAAAAAATTTTTTTTGTTGAGACAAGGTCTTGTTATGTTGCCTATGTTGACCTTGAACTCCTGGGCTTAAGTGATCCTCCTGCCTCAACCTCCCAAAGTGCTGGAATTATAGGCGTGAACCACTGTGTCCAGATGGAAATAGTTTTCTAATGTTGGGTGTGTCCTCAGGGAAAGTATTCTGGTTTGCATTTTGGGAGTCTCAAACTTTACTTATGTGTAGGAGGGAACTAGATGGGGATAAAAATGGACATAGGGGTCTGAGGTTAGAGTGCCAACAAGAAGGTGAATCTGAACTAAGGCCATATAGGAGATGGAGAGGAAGGTTTGGCTTGTAAGAGAGTGAATAAGTTCTATCCACATGACTTTCTGACAAGAGAATTGGGTCATGGACAGCTCCTTCCGGAAACTTGTCAGAGACTGCTGGACTTAAGTATTTGTGTACAATAAAGGTGTTGATCAACATGGACTGTGAATTAATCTCCTGGATTTCAGAGGCTTAGGTGCCAGTGAGGTTGAACACAAGCACAAAGCAGTCACCAGGGCTGATTTTCTATTAGTGCCACTCTCTTGCACTGGGGGTGGGACTGGACTTCTGGGCTTCTGGCAGACAGAACTGGGGGTGGAACTGGACCTCTGGGCTTCTGGCAGACAGAACAGCAACAGAGTCAGAGGGGAAGTTTCCTTCCTCCCTTAGAGGGCCTTTTCTAGAATGGGGAGCAATTATGAAGGAGTTTCTCATTAAAGACCAAAGTGAGATACTTAAGGCAGACATAGGGAAGTGCTGCTGGGAGCACCCATCTGGGTGAGACTCACGAGATTCTTCCTGGGAGAGAAAGAAACTTCAGGGTTCCCCAGAACTGTGGAAATGAAAATTAGAACATCCCCAAGGAAGTAAATTTGAGTTTCCATCTGAAGGGAGGAAGGTTAGGAAGAACATCCTGGGCAGGGTGCAGAGATGAGCATCTGGAGGTTGAAGCATGGTGTCGCTTGGGAATGGAATCGAGGTTGGATGATGGGGCTCAGGTGAGAGTGAGAAAAGTGGCTTGCAGGCAAGGGCCAAGCCTTCTGAAGCCTTTTAAGCAGGAAAAACTGACGTCCTTTAATATAGAATGAAATCTATTTTACCTGGAATGTGAGATGATCATGAGAAATGACTGGTTGTGTAAAGACAGTTCCATTGCCTTACTGAGTCTACTTGCTCTTGGATTATGCTTTTGGGACCTTTGGGACTTCTGTCAGTTCACTCCTGGGCCCACCATCTCTGGCCAAGAAATGGAATCTAATGCCAGCAAAGCCTTTCTCTGTATTGCTTGGCTTCTCAGTTTTTTCTGCCATCTGCATCTTATGCAAATTCTCCAAGACTGTGACTCTTCAGATGAATAATCCTCATTCCTGTTGAGCATGGCTCACATTCCAAACTAGTCCACAGTCACTAGCTAGCCTGTTGCTTGAGCTGTGTTTGAAACAAAAACTCACTCCTCGTCCCACCCTCTCTGGGCAAAGAATGGTACACAGTCATCTAGCAGTGGCAAAGCAACCCATGCCTACAGACTTTCCTCGGCTCCTCTGCTCAGTAGGAACTTGTGGATGGGATGTTGGTGGGACTTGGTGTGTACACCACAAGTAGACCTGTTTTTATCCTTGTTCTCTACTGAGAAATGGTCCTGGAGGTAGCTGTACCAACTGTCGTATTTTTACTTAGATCTGGGAGCCAGGCAACTATAGAGATGATCTAGCTCAGTGTCTGGAATTATGGGTTCAGAACCCATTGGGAGGAGGGGGTACAAGTCGTCTCTGGAGAGACTCAAATGGTGGGGATGGGTGGCTGCCAAGAAATCCTTAGCAATTTTGTTCATGTCTACGTAATGTATTTCAAGAGACAATGTAGCATAATGGAAAAGAGTTTTGGAATCAAGTAGATCCGGGTTTGAATCCTAATTTTGCCCTTAACTAGTCAGAGGACCTGGGGAAAAGCCACATTAATTTCTGACCATAGCCACGTCATCTGAAAAATAGGGATGGATCATGCATGCCATGTACATTTTTGTGTGCTGTATCAGTCAAGACATTTTCAGTTGAATAATAGAAAATCAAGTTGAACCAGCTTAAAGAGGGGAAAAAATGACAGTTATTGGGTAGAGTTGGGCTGTCTTCTGGTAGAGCTGGGTCCTGGTGTTCAAATTTCACCATGTAGTCAGGATAGCAACTACCAGCTCTAGGCTTGAATCCCACCTTTGGAAGAAGGGGCTCCTTTCCACTGTTTTTGGATGTGATGTTCATTGGCTTAACAGATGTCACTTAGCTGTGAAGGGGAGGGTTCCACTTGTCTGTCTTTCCTCATTAATACCAGAAGTCGCATGATGGCGTCCAGATGAATGGACTGCAATTAGAAGGAGGAGTGGTCTCTAAAAGAAACTTTGATGATTTTTTTCCAGGAGGGAAAATTAATAGTAAAAATAATAATAGCAACTAGCTTGCATTGAGGATTTATGAAATGTCAGATAATATTTTTAGTGCTTTATGTGTTCTATGATCACATCAGAGTTCCATATGTTCTCACCCATAAACATTTTTTAAGACACATACAATATTTATCCCATATTACAGATGAGGAAAATGAAGGAAGGAGAGGTAAATCCCAAGATAATCCAGGTACTAAGTGTGGAAATGGGATCCAAACCCAGGAATTCTTTGTATGACTCTTAACCACTAGGCTACATTACCTGTTCCAAGGATGCTACCCAGGAAAAAGCAGTAAATGTCCCTTGAATTCTCAACATGCTCGGTGCTTGGCACACATGTAAAGGGTAGCTCTCTTTTGATAGTTATTACAACAAAGCCCTCAATAGACTGGAATAGCCTGGGCCAATGCTAAATGCCATTCTGTGGTGTATCTCTGCATTTAATTTCCTCTTAATCACTCATCTTAAGGTATTATCTCAGAGTCCTCAATGGGTCCTCTCTGAAGAAGCATTGAAATGCTCATGGTTTCAGTCAGTGCATCACTTCCCAGCATGACTGAGAGCTATTTTGGTAGACAGGAGCTTCTGACTCCAGGATGGATCTCTGCACCTGCCTTTTATGTTTTATCTGCAGGTTAACTCTTTTATTAAACTTTGAAAATGAGATGTTAGTCATACTTTCCTCTTTCATTTATTTTCAGAAAATTTGAGGGTGGTGGCGGGCTGGGGGAGAGGGAGACAGGCAAAAACTGGCAGGGTTTCCAAAATGGACATAGTGCTGAGTGAAATTAGCCTCTGATGGGCCGGAAACCCAAATGACAGATGATGAGGGGTTGCTGGGCCCACTCAGTGGTGCCATGGGCACAGATGTAACACGGAGAGTGCAATGAAATGAGATTGAGGTAGATGGGGCCATGTGTCTAATACACCCTCCCATCATCCTTGAAGCTGGCTTTGGGAGGAGAATCTAAAAAATTGCAGGTGTCACAGAGAGGCTAAGAGCTTTAGCTCTTGATTCTCAAAGGCCTGGGTTTGAATCCCAGCTTGGCCACTTCCTGGTTATTTAACCTCCCAGGTGCTCAAGTTCCCATGCAAAATGGAGAGGGTGGGAGTGTACTTTCTGAGATCCCTGTGGGACTCATGAGCTAATCTACTTAGGGTACTTAGCATCCTGCCTAGGCACAGGCAGGCATACCTTTTCTCTCCCTCTACTCTTATTTATTCTTTGACTCAATTTCTTAGATCTCTGAAGAACCAGAGAAGGCACATCTAGGACCAGTTAAGAAAACAGTAAAGTAAATTGCAAAGCTTATAGTAGATATCAGAACCTCAATTTACCAGTCTAGTTGTGTATCCCATAGTTGCTTATTGATCTGGATGAAGACACACAGTGAGGATTGGAAAGCTTAACTGAAGGTGTCGACTAGTGGTTGGAAACAGACTGGAATCTCTTGTGTCAGCTCAGATTGACTGCAGCTGCATAGAACGCCCTGTTGATGAGCAGTCTGAGATTGTGACATCTGGGTTCTACCAGAAAGAGTGCCTGATTGATTAGTAATGTCTGCAAAGGGTGAAGCAATGGGAGCCACAGCACACATGCCAGGTATAAGTTGTTTGTTCCTGGCACAAAGTCTGGCAGCTGATGAGTGAAACAAAGCCAAATGCTCTGTGTTTAAGCCCAAACATGCTTCTGTTCTTTGGATCATGCCTGTTTCCCTCATGTTATGGATTTGTGGTCTAACAAGGCACTCAAGTTTCCATGGATAGAGCATGGCTTAAAGATAATTCAACAAGTGAAAGTCTTTTTTTTTTTCTTTTTTGAGTTGGAGTCTCACTCTGTCACCCAGACTGGAGTGAAGTGGCCGCTCCCAGCCACTACAGCCTCGACCTGCTGGGCTCCAGCGATCCTTCCGCCTCAGCCTTCCAAGTAGCTGGAACTACAGGCGTGCGCTACCACACCCGGCTAGTTTTTTTATTTATTGTAGAGATGTGGTCTCGCCAAGTTGCCCAGGTGGGTCTCGAACCTGCGGGCTCAGGCAATTCACTCACCTTGGCCTCCCAAAGCGCAGGATTACAGGCTGAGCCACCGAGCCCGGCGCAAGTGAAAGTCTTGTATCTGGCAAGTGTAGATACACTTTCCTAGGCTCTTCAGAAGCCTACTCTCTTGATTACATTATAGTGATCATTTATGTGATGTCAGCCTCAGGAAACTGGGGTTATGTTTTGATACCTTAATTTTAAAAGATTTGTCTATGATGATATTTGTCATCTCTTTGCAGTTATGTATTAATTAGGGCTGAATTGGTTATACTTTAATACTGTTAATTATAGCTATTATTTTCATTTGCCATTTATTTTACTTAAAAGAAGCAAGTCTATTCTTTAGTGTAATTTTAGTGATACTTCTTTCTTTAGGCTCTGAATTAAAATGCATTTAGGAAACACTTCATCAAGCGCAAAGCTATTTTTCTAGGCTGGTTCTGTCATCTCATCTTCTAAAATAAAATGGCAGTGACTTATTTTGTGATGAGAAGAGTGAGCCTTAATTAATTTTTCTCTCTCTTCAGTTGGTGGGTTTCATTATCCCACTTCTTGATATGTGATTGGGTGACTTCACACTTTAGATAGAAAGCATGCCCTGTCCAAATGTGATTTATGTTGTCCTAGCACTTTTTGCACAGTTCAGCTGAAATTTTGTTCATGTTGATCAAGGTCACAAAACCCCAGGAATACACCATCCATCTCAGCAACCAGGTTGCAGAAATAATTTTTGATGGAATCTGATGCAATAGCAACAACATCCAAAGGTAGGTTAGAAAAAACGTGCACATGTATGTGTACACACCTGTCACATGAAAACACACACATACACACACACACACGATGCTTTTCTCATATTGAATTTGTATCAATTTACTGTGCTTCTAGGTCAATTCTGGGATAAAATTCAGTTTTGGGTAGAGTCATCAAAATGCATTGTGTTTTACTGTGGCCATTTTAAACTGAAAGCTATCAGAATTTGCAGATCGAACAGAGGGGGATTTTTTGGTTTGTTTTTAAATTTTCTTTGTTTATCCACCTTTATTGAAGTGTAAGTGACAGGTAAAAATTGTATATGTTTAAGGTGAACAACTTGAGGTATTGGTATTAATACATCTTGTGGGGGAAATCATCATAATCAAGTTAATTTACATATCTATCACCTCATAGTTACTTTTTTCCCCTTCATCTTCTTTTATTTTGTGTGTTTTGTGTGTGTGGTGAGAACACTTAAGATCTACCCTCTTAGCACATTTTGTATTTCCTTTTTAACCAAATAATTTCTGGGTAGGTTGAAGGACAGATTCTTAGAAATGGACATTTCTTAAGCTCAAAAAGTTCTGGCTTTTTTTTTTTTAAGGGTAAGCAAATACTCACCATGAGTCAGGAAGGCAGGCTCTGAACTGGCCAAGTAGCCTGACAGCCTTTCTCAGACATCTGATCGAGTACATTAACTGGTACCCAGGGTATATGGAAAGTCAAGTCAAAGGAGCCACTGAAAAACGTTAAGCCCACCCATGGGCTTAAAAAGTACCCTAACTTGCAATAAAAATAGATACACATTTTTAAATTTGATTTATGCAGATTGAGTTTTTCTGCTGGTCCAATTCATCAACTCACACATTGACAAATATTAACTTTGACCCTACGACAGAAATGTTTTTGTGGGGAAATCATAAAAGTGTAAGAGCCATGAATCTAACAAGAAAATCACCCAGAGGAAAGCATAAGTAGAATCAAACACATGGTAAACACCTTTCCTTGAGGATGTATAAAAAATGCAAATTAAGGCCATGTGATATCCAATTTCTACCTACTAAATTAGCCACTTTCACATAAAATAAGAATATTACTTCTTCCCATACTGGCGAGGTTGCTATGAGACTGATCCTCTCATCTTTTTTCTGGGAGTGCCACAATTTGGTAAAAAAACAAAACAAAACAAAAAACAGAGTACCTATTCCTGGAACAGTCACATAGGTCATTATTTATTTTGACCCCATCTTACTTGTTACTTTTATTATGCAAGTCCAAAGGAAACAAAAGACCTCCTGAATGAAGCCACCATTGCTCTTTCACTTGCAGTGTCAAAATATCGACAACCCAAATGTCATATCTTAAGGGAATGACTTGTTACATTGAGCACAGAACATTGTGAAGTACTACATAGCCATTAAAACTGATTACTATACTTGTGTCAGAGGTCTGTGGAATAATAATTGATATAATGTTGAATAAAAACATATCTCACAAGTTAGCATGTGTTCCTGGTTATGATTGTATATAAAATTCACATAGAAAAAGAGATATATTTGTGTCTGTTCATATCCGAACGTAATTTCATTAATTTATGATTTGATGCTTAGAAAGTAAGTCACAATAGAAGAATGAAGGATGTCTGTTGGAATCCAACTAGGACAAAGCTAGGACTGAGTTTGGGCACGTTCTTTAACCTTTCTGCATCTCAGATTTTTCTTCTGTAAAGAAATGATAATGTCCAGAGTTTCTCTAGGTTTTCTTCAAGGATTTTTATGGTTTCAGGTACACTTAAAGCCTAGACTGAAAACTCTGAAATAAAAAAGAGCACAGTGGGATCCCGAGGTTGACTAAGACAGGATGAGGTGGGTGTAAGTTTCCACTGGACATTCTGCTGCCTTGGGAATAACAGGATGATTAAGTCAGCATCAGCTCTAATTCAATCAGTTTGAAGCCAGCACATTTGATCTAATTTTCTACCCTAATTTTAGACTGAAAGAGATATTTCATTTAGTACTTACATTTTCTCTGCATTTTATTATACTACATATGTGTATGTCTAATATAATCAACTGTAATTTAATATTTTTCATTTCCAAGTATTTGAGAAAGTATCACATTTATGTGTTCAATTTAAATGCCATATATGACTTTCTTCATATGCAAAATATATACACACATGTCAATAAAAAAAATGATAATGATACACTGACCTCTTAAGGTTATTGCAAAATATATCCATAACATATCTAAATTGCCAGTCCAGTTCCTGATTTAATAGTTACTCAATGCATGGTTGTTAATAGCAGTAATATTGCTGAAAGTTGTAACAATAGAGGTCATGATAAACAACTTATATTCCTATTGAGAATTAGAAGTTCACAGATGAAAATAACCTCTAAAAGAAACACTACAGTCTATAATAAAGAATTCAGTTGAAATATTACCAAGGGACCAAACATATGAAATGGACAACTCCCATCGCCAAGACAGCCCTACAGAGGAGTCTTTTTTTTTTTTTTAATTGTTTTAAAGCAGAGGTAGAGTTCATGAGATTGTTACCTGACTGAATCCATAGGGCACACATTGATTCTGATTCAGGAAAGGTAAAGTTTTCCAGAGGAACATGACTCTATGTTTGCTGAAATGGGGCCAGTTGGGATTTGCAGCAACCTGAAAATGAATGGATGGAACCATCACAAAGCCTGTAGGAGCCTGAGACCAGGGCTCTCCAAGTCACTAAGCAGAAGTTTCTATATCAAGTGGGAATCTCCAGGCCTATCGCCATTCATAAAATTGAAGCAACTACTTATGTTCTTGAAACATAACTGATTATTTAAATAAGATTCATCCCAACCCTTAATTTGGGAGTAAATTATCAGAAGTCTATTTTGATAGAATTACTGAAACAACAACAACAACAACAAAAAGCTTCAATTCTCTGCCTCACCCTGCACACAGGGCTGCTACTGTTACAAATAAATTGGACTTCTTTGTTTATCGGCTTACCCTGTTAATTGTAGAGTTCATAATGTTGTTGCATGTCTTTAACACTCGTACTGTCTTTTCACAGTCCAAGTTGTCTTCCAAACTGTTGAGACTACAAGGTGGATATGATGATAATTTTCACACATTAATATCAAACAGTTTATTTTTAAATTGTTTGGTCATATGCTTGCATTTGTTTTGACATTATTTGCAATTGGTGGAGCTAACCAGGTGTCACTAATCACATTCAATTTTAAATAGTGTGAGTTCACCTTGTCTAGATATCCTGAGATTGTAGGCTAAAGTAGGATTAGATAGACATAGATATTTATCCTTTATTTAATTTCTATTTACGAGTCACTGGAAATATAAGAGTCATTGAAACACACAAATTCTTAGAATCTGTCACCAAGGATCTTAGAGTCTACTGAAGAAATAGGTACCAAATAAAAAAATAACTATATGATTTGAGTTATTTTATTCATAAAGAAAAAAACATAGGCTATTGTGTGGTGGTCAGGGATATGATGAGAAGAGATACACACGGAGAGAGGAAAAAAGGAAGAAAGAAAGGGAAAAAAGGAAGGAAGGAAAAAGAAAGGATGGAAGGAAGAGAAGGAAGGAAGGAAGAGGAAAAGGAAATGAGAGAAAAAAAAATCAGTGAAAAATTCTGCTTTAGGTGATGGACTCTTAAACTGGCATATAAAATTTACTGACTGCAGGTACACCTGGACCCCAGTCTGCAAATGACTCCATAGGAAACCTTCACCCTCCATGACTCTGACTCTTTTTCTCTGCTTTCCTTGGAGTATGGTTCATCCTGTTAAGCTATGAAATACACACTAGCAGCTCCAGGCTTCTATTCTACCAATTCAGCAACCTCAGAAGAAAGTTTCTCTTCCCAAACAATCCTAACTGAAGTTAAATGTTTAGGGGCACCTTTCCCTGATGTCATGGGTCCCATGCCCCCACCCCGCCCTACTGACCTATTGACTAAACTGAACTACCCTATATGTCAGCCAAGGGGATGTAGGATGTTGATCAACCAGGCCTTGTTGGTACCCACTCCCTTGAAGTGCTGATATGAATCCAGTCCAGTATTAACAATATGGAATCATAATAAGAGAAGGAGAAAAACCATGGTGCTTCTTACCAGAGTTGGCATGGATGTTGGTCAGGTAAAAGCAATAATTGTCTATATTGACAGAGGCACACGGATGATCACTGATCTCTAAAATTCCTCGGCTGGTCGCTTCCTGGTCTCCATCTTTCTTCTCATTCAGTCTTCATCCTGTCTTTGCTCCCTAACCTCTGTAAGTACTCTCTGATTTTCAAGGTTCACCCACCTCCCTGCACAAAGCAAAAAGTATCTTTCATTCAGACATACATTGAGCACAATGAAATAAAATATGGGGCTGGCTTGCTGGGCTGGACTGTCAGCTTCGGGGGGCGGGGGGCCGGGGCTGTACGACCTGCATACCCAGTAGAGTTCCTGATGCAAAGAAGAGGCTGTGGATGAAGGTGAGGAAAGAAATGTATGGTCTGTTAGGGAGATGAGCTGCCTATTCATAAAGGCCAGCGTATAACTCTGGACAGAAAACGCTAACAGCCAAGGAAGTGATGGAGGGAAAACCAGTTTGGGACATTTACAGAAAACATACACACTTAATGGAGGAAGTACCGTGTCAGGTGAGTCCTGACAGACTGGCCAGGCTGGGATGTGTCTGTACACACAGTGAGAAAGGAAAGGGGCTCTAGAAAGGGAGAAACAGGGAAAGCAGAATTACTTCCCTTAGAGACATATTCCAGATATTGTGTTTTAGGGTTACCTTAGGAAAGAAGAAGGAAATTCAGCATTCTCTTGGCTGTCATAGAAATGCAATTTAAATTTACTTAAGCTAAATTTGGAATTAACTCCCTGTAATGGGTTGAATAGTAGCCTCCAAAAAGATATATTGAAATCCTACCCCCAGCCGTTTATCTCACCCATGCCAGCTTTGGAATATCTCCCTTTCTTTCCTCTCTTCTTTCTCTAATAAACTTTGTTTTAAAACTTAAAAAAAGAAAGATGCCTTCCCCTTTCCCTAGTACCTGTGAATGTGATCTTATTTGAAGATATCATAAATTAAAATGAGGTCATACTGCGTTGAGGGAGGCCTAAATCCAATGACTGGGTTCTTATAAGAAAAGGGGGAGGCTGAGGTGAGTGGATTGCCTGAGCCCGCGGGTTCGAGACCCGCCTGGGCAAGCGAGACCTCATCTCTACAATAAATCAAAAAATCAGCCGGGTGTAGTAGCGCGCGCCTGTAGTTCCAGCTACTTGAAAGGCTGA
>CAUYQG010151741.1:0-20522 GCA_963574415.1 Tarsius wallacei | reverse complement strand
TATGTTTTCAAGTTTGTTTTCATACAAGTGTACATAGTAGTCTCTGATAATCTTTTGTAATTCTTCAGTGTCAATTGTGACTTGAATTTTTGCATTTTTGATTGTGTTTATTTGGGCTTTTTCTCCCTTTTCTTGGTCAGTCTAGCTAGAAGTCCACCAATATTGTTTATCTTTCAAATAACCAGCTTTTGGGTTCATTGATTTTTTTGTATTATATTTTTGTCTTCTATGTCCCGAATTTGGGCTTTTATTTTGGTGATCTGAATTCTTCTGCTGAAGTTAGGGTTTGGGTAATCTTGCTTTTCCAACTTCCTTAGGTGATTTGTTATGCTGTTGGCATGTGTTCTTTCCATTTTCTTCAGGCGTGTTCATAGAGAGATGAATTCCCCTCTTAGTACTGTTTTCATGTCACCCAAGAGGTTTGGGTAAGATGTTTCTTCAATTTCATTTGTTTCCAGGTATCTTTTAATCTCTGTTTTGATTTCCATGTTGACCCTGGAGTTATTTAGTGTCCATGTCTTTGTGGGTTTGGGGAGAACTTTACTGGTATTGATATTTTTATTCCATTGTGGTCTGAAAAGGTGCATGGCAGTATTCCAATTTTATGGAATTTGTTTATGCTTGATTTATGACTGAGGATGTAGTTAATCTTAATGTATATCCATGTGGCGGTAAGAAGAATGTGCATTCCATAGTTGGGTGGAGTGTTCTGTAGGTATCAATTAAGTCCATTTGGTCAAGTGTCATGTTGAGGTTCTGGAACTCCTTGTTGATTTTTTTTGTCTTGATGTTCCATCTAGGTCTAGGGTTGTGAGTGGGGTATTTTAGACCCAAGCCATGATAGTGTTAGAGTCAATATTTTTTTTAGTTTACATAGAGCTGCTTTATAAAAGTTGGTGCTCCTATGTTGGGTGCATATATGTTTAGGATGCATATTTCTGGTTGATGGATTGAACCTTTTATCATTATGCAGTGACTTTCTGTATCTTTTCAAAATTTTTGATAACTTAAAGGGTATTTTGTTTGATATTAAGATTGCAACTTTTGCTTTCTTTTGTATTCTGTTCATCTGAAAATTTGTTTTCCATACTCTTACTTTGAGTCTGTCAATGACCTTTCTGATGAAATGAGTTTCTTGGAGACAATATATTGTTGTCTCATGATATTTAATCCATCTTGCCATTCCTTGTCTTTTCACTGGTGCATTTAGTTCATTCACATTCAGGCTAGTTATTGAGTTGTGAGAATGTATCCCTGTCATGAAATTATTATAGACGTTGTTGCTGCTGCTGTTTCTTTGTTTATTTGTTTGTTGTCTTTCTTCTGATTTTTAGGGTTGATTCATGTTGTTTTCAATCTTTTTCCTGCATTCTTGGAAAAAGCATTGTCATTCATTTTTTTTTTCTTTCTTCTGTGTTTAATACTTTCTTAAGTATTTCTTGTAGAGCTGGTCTGGAGGCAGCGTAAACTCTTAGGGATTGGATGTCTGGGAAGAATTGTAATTCTTCATCACTGATGAAACTTAGCTTAGCTGGGTAGGTAATTCTTGGTTGAAATTGTTGATCTTTGAGAACTTTGAAGATTAGGCTCCAAGCTCTCCTAACTTGAAATATTTCTGTAGACAAGTCTGCTGCTATTCTAATTGGTCTTCCCCAGTAGTTAGTGTGACCTTTCTCTCTTACTGCCTTTAGGATTTTTTCTTTTATAACTACTTTGTGCAGGTGAATTACTATGTGTCTAGCAGTTGGTCTTCTCATTTGTTTTCTTTCAGAGTTTCTCTGAATCTCTTGTGTTTAAATGGTCGTATCACTGAGGAGATGAGGGAAGTTATCTTGGACAATTTCATGTAATGATTTTTCCAGAGTGGTCTCTGTCTCTCTATCTACCTCAGGGATTCCAATTCATCTTGGTTTGGTCTCTTGAAATAAGTACTCATCTCTTGGAGGTTTTCTTATGCCTTTTAAAGCTTCTTTTCTATGTTTTTTAGCAGTTTGGGTTAGTTCTATACTTTTGTCCTCAAGCTCTGAGATTCTTTCTTCTGCTTGGTTAATTCTGCTTTCCATGTTTATCAGTTTGTTGTTTATTTCATTCACTGTATTCTTTAGTACTGTTATCTCAGTTATCAACTCCTTTATTCTTTCCTCTTATTTTTCCTCATTTCTACTTATTCTCTCTGTTAATATCTTAATATCTGATTTTGAGGTGTGAGACCTTTCATGCTGGGGGCTTTTCATTGTTTGCATTCTGAAGTCTGTATTGCCACTGTTTGAACTCCCAGGGGTCTGTGTGAGACACATATTCTTCCTTTGGGTTTTCCTCATTTGAGCAGACCCCCCCCCCCTTTTTAACCTCTTCTTTAATTCTGTTGTTCAGTGATGGGAGGGCAGCTTTTACTTCTGTTTGCTCAATCTCTTATTCTTTCTGTAGATCCTCTGGCTTTGTTCAATTCTGAAGCTGAACTGGGGGTGGAGGGCTGTACTTTTTGCAGTTTTGAGATTTAATTGAGGGGGGAGCTATGATTCAGAAACTATCTGCAGATCCCAGAATCTGCTGACAGGTATGTGGGTCCCCTGGAACCCACTTCCCATCATCTTACAACCTATCCATGCAGTGAGGGTATATGTGTACCCCCTGAAAGCAAAATGAGGTTAAAAAAAAGGAAAAATGGAAAAGAAAGGAGTAAGATGAGAGGAAGGTGAAGAGAGAGAAGAAGAGGAAAAACAGGATTACCAACTAACAAATAGAGAAACAAACACAAACACTAACACAAACCCCCATTGATGCACCCCAAAATACCCAGAAACCAAGAAAATCTAAAAAAAAAAATTAAAATAACAAAAACAAAGAATGAAAACATAATCAAAAACAGAAATAAAGAAAAAAGAGAAATAAAACGAAAACAAAAGGCAATAGAAAAACATGCAAAACAAAAACAAAACTTGCTTGTGACCATTCCTGTAACTCCAATTTCCTTTCAGCTCTGGTCTCCATCCCCTCCCTTCTGCTCTCAGCACAGTCTGATAAGCTGCGCTCAGCATGGGTCAGATGCTCCATGGACTACTGTGGAAGGAGGGTGGATCAGATCTGGACTCATCTGGCTTGCTGCTGCTGGTGTCAAGTCTTCTACTCAGATCTGACATGTCTGTGTCTGTTCCGATATCGAGGAGGGGCATCTGTCTCTTAGAATTTGATAAGGAGATAACCTTTAGGTCCTAGGTTGAAGGCTAAGTGGAGTTGGATGGGGCAATGCAGGTCTCTGCCTGGTCCTGGGACAGAGAAAATGGCACTAGTTGGTCTTTCCTCACTGGTGGTGGGCCACCATTCTAATTTCCCATGACCTGCATTCTGCATAGGTCCTGAGGCTTCTGCTGCTCTGCTGTCATAGGTGAGGGTGTGGGCCAGGTGCCAGGTGATGAGAAGCAGCTGTTTTTCCATTGCCTTTTCTCAGGTGAGCTCCGAGGATAGCAGATGATCCTGAGTTCCAGGGTGTCCAGTCTCAGGGCATTGGGGGGGGGGTTACAGTCACCTCCAGAAAAAGCCCTGGGTACATGAGCCCAAGTGTCCCCTCAGATGGACTTTCACTCACCCACCGGCACACACCCACTCGTGCAGAGACTTTTTATGGACACTCACTTTTGTGGAGACTCTCAAAGGCTGAACTGTTCCATAGCCAACTTGCTGAAATCCCTTTTAATTTTCACTTCAATCAAAAAGTTCTTTAATAAGCATGATTTTTGGCCTGGCATGGTGGTTCATGCCTATAATCTCATGCCTTTGGAAGATTGATTCTGGAGGACCACTTGATAATTTGAGAACAGTCTGGGAAGCATAATAGATGTCTCTATAAAAAAAGAAATAAAATAGCAAAAAATGAACCAGGCATGTTGGCACTTACCTGTAGTCCCAGCTACTTGGGAGGCTAAGGTGAAAAGATTGCTTAAGCCCAGGAGGTCAAGCCTGCAGTAAGCCATGATTGTGCCATGACACTTCAGCTTGGGTGATAGAGAAAGACTCTAGCTCTAAAAAATAATAATTTTTAAAAAGATTATTTTCTTATCTAAACTGTCTATATTAATAATATGTTAACAATATATCTTCTCCATTTTATAGCCTATTAATAAACAAATAATTTTAAATTCTCTAGTTTTTTTTAAGAAATAGCTTAAAATTCTTTTTAACTTTGTGTGCACTTATATAATCAATTCTCTATAAAATCAACTATTTTATGCCTATATTAAGAAACAAAGTGAATTCTGTAATCACTGTACAGTGGATGCAGTTGTATGTATATAATTATATTATCTAATATTTATATAATTTTTTTACAATATTTATCAAATCAGAAGGAATTTTGTGGTTTTCTGATACTCTGATTATATTTTACTTTGTTACTGATTGCATTTTTTACAATATTTGCTCCATGTATGTAGCTGTTATCTTATTTGATACATATAGAATTATGACATTTCTATTTACTTTCCACTTTGTCTAATGTTCATCCAAGCAGTCTTGCTTATGTTTTTTTTTAATTAATTTTTATCTATTTGGAACTTTGGAATTTTAATTTTATAAGGGAGAAACTATTAATTAAAAAGAGTCTTTGTTTTGTGGCATACTATTAGTTTAACGTCTGTGCCCCAAAGACATTTCCTTGAACGCAATGAATTCAGATAATTAATATTGTGACAAGGTCTCCATTCCAGATCACTATAGTTTTCATTTTCTTAGTTATCATTGCCTGTACAATATATGGTGGAAGTTAGTCATTTAGCTAGTACATGACTTGGTTGAGAAAATTGAAGTGTAATGGAAAAGACCTAGAAAATCTTGTCCATTATAGATTTAGATACACAGGAGAAGAGGTAGCAATCTAAGTTAAAATACCTTAAGGGATACTATCACAAGGTGTTTGATAAAGATTAGTGTCAATATCTATGGTAATTGCGATCAACAAGGGTCGACTTGAGTCAGTGAATAGGTTGGAGTTATCTGGCGTTTTGTTGACTTTATTTCTTTAACACAAGACAAGCTACTAGTCAACAGCTGAAAGTATGGGATAAAAGTCATTTTTCCTTTAGAAAGTGTTTCTACTCAGGATTTTAGAGCTTCACACATACTTGAATATTAATCATTAAATTAAGTTAGACTTTTTTTTATTACATTGTATTTGCCCCTTAGGAAAGAGAAACAAAAGGTTATACTTAGTCGAGCATGTAAATGTGCAATCTCATGGTTTTTATTTCAGATATCAGAATCAGAATGGCCAAAGTAAATCCGGTACTCAGGGGTTAGCAGAAATGAGTTAGAGAATGTATTCTATTGTTCAATAATGACACAGCCTCTGACTTAAACAAAAATAAAAACCTAGCATATACAGTTGAGAAAATAAGTGAAAAACCAAGAGAAAGTCTAATAAAAGGCCTATCAGAGAGAGTTGTGCTGGGCTCAGTTGCCTACACCAGTGTTAATTTCTTAAACTTGCATCTGAATTTAACTGAGTTGGGATATAAGGGAGTAGGCAGTAACTAGCAATTACTCAGGGGATAGGGTGAGGTTCTTCTGGAGGGTAACTCCAAAATCAAGCAAGCAAGCAAATCTTAGATATTAGTCAGGGATTGGAGTCTTCAGATTGCAACCAGGTGACTGAATAAGAAATCCTAATAGAGCACCCAGAGCAGTTGTCTAGACCTGAGGAGATGGAGGCAGGGTGGGGAAAAAATAGAAGGACAACAAGCAGGTATCAGTAAAGCAAATGCATCCCTTCAGCAGTATATCATGTATCAACAGTAAATAAGTGTGGTCTGGAACTTGGAAGGAGTTAATTCTAGAAGACCAAGGCTGAGAGATAACTGGAGAGTTGGACCCTGTATCAAAGACACATTTTGTGTTTATTCATACAATCAAGTTTCTCTTCAACCCAATTTTTCCTAAGTAGGAATGAGGTTTCTGAAAGAAGTAAGAAACACTAGTTTTTTGTTTTGTTTTGTTTTGTTTCTGATGACAGCACATTTATTGTACAAAAGAAACCGGATGTCTTAATTTCATGGTAACGTATGCTCTAAGTGAGTGCTTTAGAAGTATGGGTAATTTCCTGTCAATCATAGAATAATTGAGAGTGTCTAGGTCATGTACATAGCTGGCCCAATTCTGTACCAGGTGAGTAGAGTCATACTTTGTTCTCTTCAAATATTACCTCCTCGTCCCAGCAGCTCCATCTTACCCAGACCTTGTGGTGAGTTCCCAAGTGCCCCTACACAAAACATGAGATTCAGTCACACCATTTTATCCTGGGCCAAGAAATGGGGTAGCCAAACAAGAAGAAAAGCACTCTGAGTAGTTTGACTGTCCTACATTTCTGCCAGTTTTCACTTGCTACCCTAAAGTGTCATCATTGCATCATTCATGTGAGTAAGAAGAATCTAATCTGCTGACATGTCTATTAGTCTAGTAGTTCCTTTCGAATTCCATTCCACATTAATGGAAATTATAATTATTGTTGTTATTATTTAAAATAGGCAGTTCTACATTTTATTCTTTTTGATTATTGAATCACCATAGAGCCAGGTTAGATCCCTGGCTTTATAATTTGCTAATGTCATGTTCATTTATTTATTCATTTATTGAGCAGTCTTTTGGTGTTTTGTGTGTCATGACCTATGCAACATATTTTTAAATATGCAACTGTCAATCAGTAGAAAAACTACGTGGTATGAAATGATATTTAATATCAAATCAAAAGACAACCATAGAATCAATAGCAACTTATATGCCATCAATTTACTCTTCAAGAGAAGAACCCAGGGAATTTCCTTAAAAATGGATAAAATGATCAGGAACTGAAATGATTGACAGGATTTGGAAATGCAGGGATGAGATGAAATAATTTTGCCTGTTTAATAAATAGAAGGATATATAACGAGTTGTTTGGAAGAAGTAGTGAATTGATCACTTATAAGGATAAAAATAAGGAGTGAAAAAATAATGTAAAAGGATTTTAAAGGCTTAGCCAAGAGAGAAGTCTTTTATGCCCATAAGTACTATCGTTTGAATGTGTTGGCATATATATTCTCTACATTGAAAGCAGGTTTCATAATTGTGTCTGAGCATACAAGACACTCCAGGGTTTCTGACATGCTCATGCCTGCAGTGAAGATCAGGTAGCTATTTTTTTAAGCTGCTCAGTTTCTTAATACAAAGTGTTAAAAAAAAGATTGAAATATTTATATCATTTTTTTCCTGTTAGCTGTTTGAATTATTATTGTTCCTTACCAGTCAAATGCATAAATGAGACTAATGAGAAAAAGGTATTCTTTTAAAAAATTATCTCTTAAGAATATAGTATTATGAAAAATAAGTCATATTTAGAAGTCATCTACCACTGCTAAGAATTTCACGTAATTCTTCACATTTAGAATCCCTTATTTGAAGATAACTTCAGTTGGATAAAAAGAACTACATAGATATCATTTTCATGTGCTTATATCACTACTTAATAAATCTACATAACACTTATAAGAAAGCCATTTGAACCTGGCAATGATCCAGAAGCCTCATGATAATTAACAACATTCTGAAATTATTTATGACAGCTTACCATGGAGTTTGGAAAGACATTTAATGCAAACTCCATGTTTAAAGCTAAAGAGAAAAAGATGAAATCAATGGAAAAGGAGAAAAACACACATTAAGCTAGATAAACAACTGCCGTATCAAATACTGGCAGATCAAATAAAATAGGAAATTCAGAGTCCACTGTCAACAGAAATGAAAATAATATACATATGTGCTTTCCAGAAAGTATTTTTTATTAAGAATTGTCAAGAATCTTTCTGAGTAGAATCTGTTCTGAAATTGCTAATATTTTTATATGTTATAATTAGATTATAAAAATTGACTTTTGTGCCTTCTTTTTTTAAATGGTGTTCCTTACTTATTATTTATGAGATATCAAAAATACAGTTGTAGGGAAGAAACTCATTTCCTAAGACTTCATATTTCCACAGGAGTATATCCATTAGAGTCACAGGGAACTCGCCTTCCGGTGCCAGGGGATATGACTATTGATTTGATGAGTTGAGGAGAGAAACTGAGCTTTGTTGTTCAGTACCTTTTTTTCCAGCCAACTTTTTTGATTCTGCTGTTTATGAGAATCAAGCATGTGCTCTCACTTGCTCTTGGCCCAGCATTAAGATTCCAGGGGTATTCAGAGACTTCCTATGGGTGATATGTTTAAGTCAGGCACTGTTAATCAGCCCTTTGATGAGATTTAAGTCACATCTTCCTTACAGTCCTCAACAGTAGCACAAGAAAATTGTGATATCTGATTGTCAGCCTCGGCCGCTTAAATTTCTCTGTCATTTCTGAACATGATCAGAGTAGAAGGGAAGTTCTGTGTTTACCCTTTAAACTCCAAGAGGATGAACTGAAGTATTGCTGATTGTCCTAATATTCTTATGCATTTGGACTGCAACTTAAAGACAAAAAAAACAATCAATCATTAAGTTCCCTTGGCACCCTGAAAATTAAAACTCTTTTGGTGAGACATTATTTTTATAAATCCCAGTTACAAGAGATAATTTTTAAGGAGAGCAATTTTCATTAATTTATTAATATACTCATTCATTTGACAAATATCTGTCATGAAATAAGCAATAGCAATATGGCAAGTAACACACAGATTAAAAAATACTCCATCTAAAAGAAGATAGCAAAATAGAAGGGGGTGATTTCACTTGAATATGGATATGTAGAATTCATTTAAAAATGATTTTTTCAAAGTAAGCTGATAATATACTTTATTTAAATGCATAATTGAATATATTGATTATATATTTATAAGTAATAAATTAAATATGGTATAAAGACTTGGTTTCATGTAAACTTTGCATTTGGTAAATACATGTATGCCATAATATAAGTGCATATTGTTACAAAATGCTTATTTAAACCTCGATGTAAACTGATGAGTTTGTTGCCGTTGTTTAATCTCTTTTACAAATAAACATCACCCAGAAGTGATGGTCTGTCACTACACAGACTTTTAACACTTCTAAGTTTGTAAAATATGTAACGGCTTTTATTCCCATTTTTCTTGTGCTCTCCATTGTATCCTTTGCTCTGGGAAAAGTCATTTGTCACTCAGGAGACAGTTCTATGGAGAGATCTATATGGCAAAGAACTAAAGACTTCTGCCAATAGCTGGAGAGAAATGGAGCTTCAGATATTTAATGAACCTCTGCTATGTGCTAATAACCATGTGAGACATTAATTATATAAACTGAACGAAACAAAAGTTTTACCCTCTTGGGACTTACATTCTGTTTAATTAGATAGACCAATAACCAACTAATAAAAGAAACATACAAGATAATATTGAGTAACAATGAGAGTTATTAAGAAAGAACATTCTCTTTTAGATTTTTTAAAGAAATAGCTCCTTGAAGATGTTATTTTTGAGCATAAAAAATAAATAAATAAGACAGGAGACAGAATAAAAACTCAAAAGGATGCCCAGGCAAGGTGTATTGCCTTGGATAAAAGAGCAGGGGCAAAAAATACCTGTTTTATTTAAGAAATAATCATATCAAAATAACTATAACACTTTGTTGAATACTATACCACGGACAGTTCTAAGTGATTTATGTGGATCAGCTATATAATTCAGAATTCCTAATAATCTTCTGCTACAGATGCTCCTATTATCCCCATTTTGCAAATGGAAAAAATTGAAACACAAAGAGATTAAACAAGTTGCTCTATGTCATATAGCTAGTAAGTAGACAAGAAGGATTTTGAACTTGAGTTGTTTGTAGGGCTCAAGCTCTGTAAACTTTAATCACTAAATTATCATACTCTTGTATCTGCATAAATTAATCAGAAGACAAGTTGACATATGATATCTGAGAAGAAGCAGAGATCAGATCATGCATATTTACATTATAAAAAAAACTTTAGAAGAATTGTAAGCAAGGGATAAATATTTATGAAAAAAGTCACTTTGGTTTCTGTATAAAGAACAGAGTGAAAATTAATATTATTTTGGAAGCTCTGCCAGAATTTGATATGTTATTTAAATTATGACATTAGTTTAGAGTAGGGTGATAATGGTGAAGAGCATATGAGAATTAACGCTTATGGTGTTATCTTGTCCAGATTTTTATCACTCTTTCTAGAAAATGTTGAAAAAAATGTAAGACTATATTAGGGATTTAGGAATGGGAAATGTAATAATGTCCTTCAACACATTAATGAAGAGACATTATAACCAGTAATCACTGCAGATATATTTGCTGTAATTTAACATTCATTCCTGATGAAAGTGTGTGTATATGTGTGTGTGTGTGTGTGTGTGTTTAAAGTATCAATATAAGGAGGATCCCTTGGTGTAATAGAATAATATATATTACAATCATTCTCAGCACTATAACTCATTTAAAAAATATTATATGAGTTTCAAATACGCTGTCTCTCACTATCTTTAATCTGATATAGTCTCATTTCTTAGGATACATATGATATATGTATGCCTATCTTGGCTATCTTATCCTTAGTTATTTATTTTACGCCTGATCTTCTTGATGACATGCAGTCTATTTATAAATGTCTTTACATGCTGGAAATAGGGCAGACTTTTGAATTGTGTAGAACTCTATTATGTTCCAACTCCATCTCTTAACAACGGAATCATTTGGATAAATCATTTAACCTCAGTTTATTTGATCTTGAAATACTATCAATTATGGCTTTAAAAAAAAAACCCTGATGTGTTAAGTCACACAGGAATAGGATCTCACTCCCTTTCTAGACTTATATTTCATAGTGACTCAAATGCATGCTGAATCAGATATATTAAAATAGAATGTAATTCTATGTTAATGGCTTTTCTGACCATTTGAAAATAATATGAGTTATATTAAGAAACCCCTCAAAGTCTTCACAGAAATTTGGGTCGTGGCTCAGTAGATATTATGGACTGTCATATGCTTAATTTAGAAGAAGATACTGCTTCTTTTTAGTATCACTGTACATTTTTGATTCTTGTACTTTTTTGCTAATATCCAGACTTCTAAAGAGCTTAGGTTGTTTTCAAACTGTGCATACCCTGCAATTAGGTGTACAGTTGATGACTTTTATTCCTAAACTGTTCTAAGATAAATTTTTTTTGGGGGGGGGTTTCTTGCATTATCTCCCACCAGAATAAATAAACTTGTTTTTTGTCCTTTCCCCTCAAGTATGTGATTTTTAAAAAATAAGTAAAGCATTCAAAATTCTAGGTATATTATTTTGCCTTCCTTTATTTTTCTTTAATCTAAAGTGAGTCTCCTTTAGACTTCAACTTAAGCATGAATTCATTGGGAAATTTTTTCTTGGGATCTCTGGTAAGGTTTGGTCTCTTTTACACATTGTCAGAACACTCTATGACTCTCTCAAAGAATTTACCATCATTGTTTATGTGCTTCTTTATAGAATTATTACCTAATATCTGTAGCTGTCACTTAATCATAAACTTCAAAAATGCTGGGACCAACTATTTCTTATCAGTTCCTCTGATTCAAGGGCCAGCACTTATGAGGTTGCAACTACATAAGATGAAATAATAAAGTATTGAATTATCATTCATAACATTCTGATAAACAACATTCCAATCTATTGTGGAACAGATTTTATAACAAGAAATACTAACTCTTAATACTGAAGAATTTAATTTGGTCTATAGAACTTTCTTACTGAAGAAAAATCAGCATCTCTTTAACTTTCTTATGTGGATTTCAATTTCATTCTTTGGAACTTCGTGCACTAAGGTTTATCTTGTTATCAACATTGCACACTTAGATAATGTAAAGTAACATACTATTTATCCTATATTTTATCTAAGATAAGCTCATGTACTTAATTGCTGTGCTGATCATTTTAGGAGGACAACTAGGACTGAGTTCTGACAATATTTTAAAACTAAGTTAATATTTAAATTAAAGAATCCTGCACATTTAGATATCTTTTTCCTATTTCATAGTATGTTAAAACAAAGATTGGCTATTTCCCTCATATTTCTTCTGATTGCTTCTGGGCCTTGTAGAAGGGTGACACTTTTCACAGTAAACACATTGGAAAAAAAGGAAAAAAATAAGGTTAGGTAGCATAAATATACTGAATATTTATTAGTTTGTGAGATTGCCTGGCTAATCTACAATTCTACTCTGCTACCATTAAGCCAGTACCAAGCCAATCTGAAACTGAGGGGGATTAGGGAAAGAGGAAAGGGATAAAGTCAGATATGGTATATTTGTGCAGTCATGAGGATTCTCATTCTTCTGACTCATTTTATTCATGTCAGAAGACTACATTAAAGTTTTTGGAGTGTTTTTCCAGATAAAGTTTTAAGTGATTTTATTATTATAAAATTGTGCTTTCATGAGTATACTTCTTGAGGGAGCATGATAGAAACGTTTAATGGAAATTATTCTTCATATTTACCTTTTCTCTGCATAATTAGATTTATAATATAATTATAGTGCCAATCTTATGTTTTTTTATCACAGTTTATTTAGCTAACATATTAGAAATATAGTTATCAGAAATTTGTATTTGACACCAAGGCTGGATGACAAACACCTTTTTCTTGCAGGTTTATCTATAGAAATAAAGTCTGTGAACTCAAATTGTAATGTTTTATTTCGTTGATGATTTAAAATCTTTTTAATATAGAAAACCTTCTGTTCTTTGTAATTGTGTCTTCCTTCACATAAGAAATCTTTTCAAGATGATATTTGTGCAATTATCTATGTAAATTAAGTGGCACATTGAAAAGGACTTCTGGAAACTTATTCCACCATAAAAGCAACAAAAAATCTTGCAAAAAACCATCAGAACGTTTTCTAAACTTTAAAAATTAATCAAAAACCTTTAAGAAACTCATTGGTTTATTCATTAAAAAATATCTGAATCTCAACAGCAAGCTTTGCGGTAGTTTAACTAGTGCCAGTCCAGTCTTATTCCCAACTTTCTGGCTTGTGGGATCTTTGAAAAATAACAACTAGGGAGAAACAAAACTGAGCTCAAGTTCTTTTGAAGCCTCATTCTCAAAGAATTGTCGTTATTTGAGTTGTCTGGTGGGAAACTCTTGGAAATTCCACTGAAAAGACTTGTCTTTTATGACCTGGCTCATAGCTCACTTAGTACTAAGAGTCTTTTATTGGATGCAGCTCTTTAATATATTTACAAGC
Organism: Tarsius wallacei; assembly: GCA_963574415.1. Taxonomy (NCBI): domain Eukaryota; kingdom Metazoa; phylum Chordata; class Mammalia; order Primates; family Tarsiidae; genus Tarsius; species Tarsius wallacei. Next base: position 7,299 of record CAUYQG010151741.1, on the reverse strand, counting down.
AAGTATTTTAACACTGTGGTTGTCTGAGAAAATGTATATCAGTTGTAGCAAACAATAGACCAAATAAAAAATTTAAAAGAAAAAACAGAGGAACAAGATATCCCTAGGAGGACTCTAAAAACAACATATTTTTAGACTAGAAGACCACATATATATGTAAGACTGTGTGTGTATATGCTTGAAAAACACATGCATGGACATTCCCTAAGGTTTCAACTATGGCTTATCTTGAGGCGCTATATAAGCTGAAAATAAAGCACAAGGCAGACATATAAAATGACTGAGGGTTAAAGGTATGCACTAAGACACACACAAAGACCTTTGCAAAGACTAGGAAATTTATTGTGTTCATATATTTAGGGAAATCTCTGACTAATAATTACCCCAAAACAAAGTGAGGAAAACACCAGGTGGCCACATATCACAACATATGGACTTTACCAAATTAATTCATAAAAGCCACAAAACAAAGAAACAGTAACACATAAGCGGAAACAACTGGGAGCCCTGGGAAGAGAAACAATCTGATCTGCAGAGTTACAACATTACACTATTTATAATGCCTTATTGTCAACAATAACAACAAAAATATTGCAATACATACAAATAAAGAAGAAGTGTGGTTCTTATGCAAATATAAAAGCTATCACTAAAACTTTTACCTGATGAAACCCAAATGTTGTACTTATTAGAAAAATACTTCAAGTCAGCAATTTAAGCCATTTTTGAAAACGCTGAAGGAAAACATGACTAAAGGACTAAAAGGCAATATGAGAACAGTGTTTTATCAAATAGACAAAATCGGTATATAAATGGAAGTTTTTAAAAATAATTAAATAAAAATTCTAAGGTTGAAAAGTACAACAAGTGAAATAAAATATTACCTACTGTGATTCAAGAGCAGATCTACCCAGACAGAAAAAAGAATAATAAATCTTAATAATAGGTTAATTTAAATCACTCTGAGTGAGAAATAGAAAAAAATAATACTAAAAAATTAAGCAAAATGTCAGAGAATGAGGGGCATCAAAATGTTTGCAACATATGTATAAAATCTTAGAAGGAGATGATAGAGAGAATGGGGAAGAGATATTATTTGAAAACAAAATAATAGCTGGATAGCTGACTATTTCCTAGTAGATTTTTTAAAAAGAAACTGAATTTACACTTCCAAGAAGCTTAATAAACTTCAAAAAAATCTTGGAGGCTCACACTGAGATTCATTATTACCAAAATGTTAAAGGCAAAGAAAAAGAAAGAATTTTAAAGAAGGAAAAGAGAAGTAACATCACACACAAGGGGACCTCAAGAAGACTAACACCAATTTCCCATTTTGAGTCCAAAAGGCAATGAAATGACATATTCAAAGGGCTAAAAGAGATAGTAAACCAATAATTCTGTATCTGACTCAACTATTCTTCCAAACTGAAAAAATAAATTAAGACATAAAAATATGACACATAGAACTCCTAGTAGACCTGTCTTACAAGAAATACCAAAAGATACAATTAAAGAAAAGTAGATAGCAACCCAACATCACATAAAGAAATAAAGAACACCAATAAAGGTAACTACATCCATAAAAACATGCATTTTTTTGTTTATCATTTTCTTATTTGATTTTATGGACAGCTGAATAATGCAATAACTACACATTTAACTTGATGAGTACATAATGGGTAAATGTGACAATAATAGCGCAAGGAAGGATGAGGAATTACACAGGGGGAAGTCTTTATATACAGTTTAATTAAATCTGTGCTAATTTAAACTAGACTGTTATAAAATAGTAAATAATGGTAATCCCCAGGGAAACTGAAAAATATAGTAAAATAAAGGAAAAGAGAATGCAAAAATGTATGCTAAAATATTTATTTAATAAAAAAGAATAATATTGAAATTGAAGAGGAAAAATACAGCTCTTACTAACTCTTTCAAAAATTGCGAAGAGACCACTTCTCAGACTCATTGCATGAGATGGATCTTGCCTCAATAACAAAGCAAGAGAAAGATATAACATGAAAAGAAAATACATATGAAGCAACATCTCTTATAAATGCTCACAAAAACTCAATAAAACACCAACAAACCAAATTTAACAGTCAATTAAAAAGTCTAAACACCATGATGTGGTAGGATTTATCCCAGGCATTCAGGTTAACATAGGAAAGTCAATGCAATATTGATGGTATATATTATGCTAATTGAATAAAATAAATCCAAATATTCACCCAGAAAATTGCAGAAATATCATTTGACAAATCCAACACCTTTTAGAACAAAAATACTCAACAAGTAGGAATATAGGGGACATTGCTCAAACTGATAAGGTATACCTACAAAAAACCCACAACAAATACCATGCTTAATGAAGAAAGATTTAAAGCTTTCCCACTAAAATGAAGAACAAGAAAGACAAGGCTGTCCAGTCTTGCCAGTTTTATTCTACCTTGGACTGGTTTTAGAGTTGAGATAACTAGGCAAAAACATTATTTAAAAGTCATCCCATATTGAAAAAAAGTAAACTATCTCTATTGGCAAAAGGCATCATATATAGAAAACCCTAAGGAATCAGTTAAGAAAATAATTATTGGAGCTAATAAAGAAGTTTAGGAAGGTTACGGGTCAATGCCACTTCAAACTTACTAGGATGGCAATAATTATAATGATGGAAAGTAACAGGTGTGGTAAGGATGTATATAAAATTGTGCAGCATCTGTGGAAAGTAGTTTAGTCATTGCTCAGGATACTAGGCATACAAATATTACATGGCTCAGAAATTCTACTTCTAGGTGTATACTCCAAAATTGAAAATAGGTGTTCAAAAAAAACTCTGACATGAATGTTTGTAGTAGCATTATTCATAAAGGCTCAAAAGTAAAAACGAAAACAACCCAGATGTCCATCACTGATGAAAAGAACAAAATTTGCTCTATCCATAGATAGAGCAAATCATTATTCAGCCAAAATCAACAAAAACAACAACAACAAAAAGAAATGAAGTACAGCTGCATGTTACGATGTAGATAACCTGAAAACCATTATGGTAAGTAAAATAATCCAGACAAAAAAGGATACGTAACGCATAGCTCCTTTAATGTGAAATATTCAGAGTAAATACATTCATGGAGATAGAAAGCAAATAGTTGCCAGAGTCTAGGGAAGGGTGGAATGGAGACCAAGAACTAATGTGTAGAAATTTCATTTTAGTTGTGATAAAATGTTCTAGAATTACGATAATGAAAAAATGTTACAACTTAGTGAATGTACTAAAAATTATTGTATATTTTTTAGTACATTCACTAGGTTGTAAAATTTTTTTATTATCGTAATTCTAGAACATTTTATAAATTGTATCATGTGTCTTGTTTCTCTGCAAAAATTTAAATGCAGGGATGACCATTCAATCCTATGAGATATCATCTCTTTCACATTTCACTGCTTTTCTAGTAGCAGGTGGTGCAGAAGAAAGGTTATAGTCTTCATAGCTGGCTGGATTGTTTTTAACCCAGAGATTCACCCTCTGGAAGCTGAGTCTTAGAACCATTGCCACTTCCTTTCGGTATTGGATTTTCTCATCTGTAAAATGATGACATACCTTTCCAGGTTTGGATGAGGATTAAACGAGGTAGTCCAGGCAGAGTTAGCTGTGCAGTAAGAGCCTAACTTATTTTGCTCTGTGTTTTCATATTGTGGCTTTTTTCTCCCCCCCCTTATGTTTTATACATTTTAATTGTATCCCATTCCTCAGGGTATTACTGAAAACAGGAATAGTTTCATCAATTCATCTTTTTTCTTCCATATCATCTACATTAAATTTTTGCCTTTCTTTATCCTTATTCTAGTTACCTCTGAGAGAACAGACTTCTAAGTGTTACTCAATGATCTTGCCTACTGTGGCAAGGAAGTTTTCTGACCTCCTCTGAAAACATTCAAATGTCATTTGGAAAAAAGAAACTGGCTCTGATAACCGCCTAATGGTTCTGGGTACACAATATTTAGAGACTAGATTGGACTTTTGTTACAAACAAATCATACCATGGAAAAAGTGGCTGACAGTAAAATTAAGGCAGATTTCATTATTTGCGTGCCATAATATTCTTATAAAGAACCTCAGATTTTGCCTAATATTCAGAAAAGTTCAAGTTTCAACAGCACAAGATGGAGAAAGGTTCTGTTGCGTCATTTAATTTTAAACATGGGGGAAATTGTACAAACACAATTTTTACTGTTAAAGAATGTTTTTACCAATCTTTTATCAAAAAGATTTTTTAAAAATATTGCATACAAAATAAATAAATGTTATTCGAATCTGGATTATAAGGAGATAGAACCCCATCTGCCAGCTCAGACAACCAGCATCTATGACAATGACCTCAACAGGTCTTTCAAAAAATATTTTTTGAAAACCACTTTCAAATGCAATCTTTTCTGTTAAATATGAAGGAGAGAAAATGTAAGAAGTTCAAGTAATTGGCTAAATCTACCAATACTGTCAGAACTAATGATAATGTTTATATTTGTAAATATACAATCATATACATTACTCCTATTAAACAATGTTGATTATTGAATAAGGAAAAATTTTTCAAAATATGTATGCACTCGAAGTTACTCTACTATTTGAATCTTTATGATATTTTGTGATTAAATCTATATATGTCTCAAGGTCAAAGACGGTCATATATATGCAGGATACAATAGTCTCATTCTAGTGTCTCTGTAAATTTCCAAGCAGACATTTGGGCCATTTATCAACAGGAACAAAGATTCACTAAAACAGATTCACTAAAACAGTTTGTCTTTAATTCATGCTAAGATGTGCTGATCATTATTAAACAGCAAGGAAAATTAGCATCTTCACAGTACGATCTTCTAGCAATCTATAATAGATTCTTTCTTGGTTGATTTCAAAGAAGCAATATTAAAGATTAGTTTGACCTTATTTTCTTTACTTTGAAATCTTATCTGCACTGTGCTGATGCATAAATAATTTTTATATAGTATGTTTTTCTAATATTTCTTTATGGATTTTTGGTTATTGTATATGTGCATAAAATTTTAACTCATAGAAAATCAAACAAAAATCTCTAATAATTAATATTTGCAATTTGATTTTAATCTGTATGAGATTCTGAGGAACAAGAAATTGTGTAAAAATTAATTTGGGGCTAACAGGAATTATGCAAGAAACCCTTTCAGGTATACACATTTTAGAGAAAGGTGATTTTAAAAATGAGGCAGTGCACACTTCTGCTGTTAGGAAGCCAGTCTTTGAAACACAGTTGAATCTTTGGTTTGTAACTTGAGATAGAAGATCATCTCTATCTCAAGGATAACAAACTGAGAATAATTACTCATTTTCCAGACTTCAACTAATGGAGGAAGGCTAGCTTGCAAATGTGAAAAATCCTGTAAAATATCCTTTGAACTGAAGTGTATTTCACTGGCATCTCCATCGGAATACAAAGAGCTTAAGTCTCCTCTCCAAACTAGGAAACAACAAAAAGAAAGATTCTCTAACTTGAAAAGGAAGTAATCCTTCATTGCTTCTTTTTTCAAGGGGAACAGGGTTCGATTACAAGAAGGAGATAAATATAGCTATAGAGTTGGGAACAGATTAACTAAAACACACTATTTCTGGAAATGAAAATCTAGAAAATGGGAGAATATACTCTCTCATCACTCTCTCAGAGGCTCTTTGAAAATTTGTTTAGTAACACTTAACACCATGTAGTTCTGAAGTGATGGATAAAAATATTATAAGTAAATGTTATGAGATCCAGAATAGGGAAAGGACCTAGACATACATGTCTTCTTTCTTTATAGAATTTATAATCTAAGGGAACACTACATATTCAACAATACTTGATTTTTCAGTACTGCCTCAACGTACAACATTCATTTACATATATCTTTCTTTACACCTAATGTCTTCCTTCAGAAATTAATTTTATTTCTTCTGTGCTCTAAAAGAATCCTATTTTAATTTCAAAAACAATGTAATTACCCCCTAAATAAATAATGTTCAACCTACTGTCTGTAACCTCACATTAATAGGCTGAAACTAATATTAAAGTGACATATAGTGACAGAACTTGTAGAAGTAGGGAATGACCAAGGTAACCTACAACATTTTTTTTCAAGTTGCAAGTACTTGATTTTTTTTCTTATATTAAACTAAAATTCGCCTTTCTTTAGAACAATGTTTCTAATTCTGCTATATAGGACTTCACAGAGGAAATTTAAATCCCTTTTCCACATATAGTAGCTACACCTCCTACACCTTCATGTCCTCTTTACCAAGATAACTACCCCAATTTCCTTACCTTTCCTTTAATTCTGCATGATTTGAAGCCACTTCTGTATTCTCTAAAAATTCTGGTGATAGGAACTTTACGTTTAACAACCAGAACTCAAGTCAGAATCATGGACACACTCATAGATAAGGTATGGCCAGTCTGTCTTTGTATAACTTATCAGTTTTAAGATAATCCAAGATTCCACCGGTATTTCAAACTAGGAATTTACATTACTTTTTAAAAACATTATATATTATCTGTATAATTATGATATTGCACAAAAACAACTCATGTAACAAAAATTAATTTTTAAACCTATTGTCTCCAAAATTCTAGTGGGAGAAATTTCGCTTGACTCTAGATAAAAAATTAGGCATCTCCTGGCTTCTCTGATCTCAGTAAGTAATGAAAAGCCTTAGAGTCTCACTGTAGAAACGAGAATGTTCCAACTTAGATAATAATCAAAACCAAAATTGTTAAATCCTTCTCCTTTTCAGCTTGAGCCTGTTTTAGACCAGAACCCTCAAAGGAAAAAAGAATGGTAGCATGAGTGCCTCCCTCTCTCCTAAAGGCCCCATAGATAACAGACATTATCATCTGGGTTTGTCAAAGCCACTGGTCTTAACTTAGCAAAGAGCACATAGTCAAGCATTATCAGAACTTTCTTGATGGTAGCAGCATCCTCAAAATCTATAACATTCTGTCTTAACTCATCAGTTTTTTTTTTGTTTTTTTGTTTTTTGGGGTTGGAATCTCACTCTGTCACTCAGACTGGAGTGCAGTGGCTGGAAGCGGCCACTGCAGCCTCGACCTACTGGGCTCCAGCTATCCTTCCGCCTTAGCCTTCCAAGTAGCTGGAACTACAGGCGCGCGCTCCCACACCCGGCTAGTTTTTTGATTTATTGTAGAGATGAGGTCTCACCAAGTTGCCCGGGCGGGTCTCGAACCCGCGGGCTCAGGCAATCCACTCACCTCAGCCTCCCAAGGCGCGGGATTA